>JAWQFJ010022001.1:85000-93243 GCA_034096865.1 Theodoxus fluviatilis
CTTTGCCGTTAGTCTCTCGAGTTCTAAAGTGCGTGATGTTAGGAGTTTGCATGGTTGTTCCCTTCTTCACAAACTGCACAGTGTATCTTTCGTTCGTTTCAGTTTCTTACTTTCTGCATCTTACTTTGTAGGACCTGAACAGCAGAGACCTGGCCCCAACTAGGAGCATGTTGAGGTTTTTCTTCTGATTGTTCTGTCATTTTCTCTGAAGATGGTGACATCTATACCATAAACTCTGTGGTGTTTGAATGAGCTGAGGTACTGAAAGAAAACACCTTTTACTATAAAGACAGTACATTTTATTTGATTTACTCAACGGACACACAAAGATTAACATCCATTCCCTTGCATTGGTTATTTTTATTCGATACCGGCTGTCTTTCACTATTTCTTTGTGTCCCTGTCTGTCTACGTCTTTGTCTCTCATTCTGCCCCCCCCCCCCTCTCTCTCTTCTTTCGCTACCTCCCCCTCTCCATCCCTCCCTCTCTCCTTTCCCTCCCTCCCCTCCCCCCCCCCCCCTCTCTCTTGCTCTCTATCTATAATTTTCTCTCTCTTTCTGTCGACTGAAGTCGACTGCTTGGTGTCGTGGTGTGGTGAGAACAGTCTTGAGCTGAACACCACCAAGACCCAGGAGATGATCGTCGACCTGAGGAAGAATCCCACCCCCATCGTTCCACTGATGATCGGCGGCCAGGCCATTGAGATCGTGGACTGTTTCAAGTTCCTCGGCACGCTCATCTCCTCCGACCTCAGTTGGGGCAACAACATTGACGGCATCCATAAGAGTGCCCAGCAGCGGCTGTACTTCCTGAGGCAGCTCAAGAAGTTTGGACTGTCTCCGGAGATCATGCTCCAGTTCTACCGTGCTGTGGTGGAAAGTGTTCTTACCTTCTCCATCTGTGTGTGGTTCGGAGGGGCCACTCAACAGCAGAAAGACAAGCTGGAGCGTGTCGTGCACGCTGCTGGCAGGATCATTGGCCGTGATCTGCCCTCCCTAGCCTCTATCTACGCCCAGCGCATAGTGCGCAAGTCCCGTAAGATTGTGGCGGACCCCTCCCACCCTGCTTGCTCCCTCTTCCAGCTCCTTCCCTCTGGCCGTCGTTTCAGGTCCCTCAAAACGCGCACATGCCGTTTTCAGAACTCGTTCTTTCCCACGGCGGTGACGGAGCTCAACGCTGTCCAGAACCTCCCCAGGCAGCTTTGCCGCCGCTGATCCTGTCGGCGGTGCGCACACACTTCTCCACATCTATGACAGTGCCACTTTCTCTTTTGTGCTTCCTCTGGGTTATATGGACTGCTTCTGAGTGTGGTTGGGGGTGGGGGGAGGGGTGGGGGAGGGGGTGGGGGTGGGGAAGGGTTGGTCTTCTTGTAGTTGCGCAGGGTTGTTTTTGTATTGTTCTATTGTATTCTTTTGTGTGGTGACGGGGGGTGGGATGGGGGTGGGGGGGTGGGGGGGTACGTCTTAGTGGTCTTGTCTCTGTTCATATGTATTATTTATTGTCACTTAAAAGGGGGGTGGGTGGGTGGGTGTATCATCTTAGTTTGTTCCTCTTTTGTCAACAGTTCTTAAATAGTAACTTTAATTGTTCATTGTATATTGCCCCATTTACCAGTTAATCCTTTGGTTTCAGGTGCAGTCTTATCTCTTGTCTGTGTGCAGCTGCGTGAGTGAGGTACATCGGGAAATGTCCATGTTTTTTGCATAAACGGCGTGTTAGGGTGTGTAAGCGATGCGTGTGTTTGGCTTTTTGTTTTGTTTCTTTTTTAGCCTTCATCACTTAGTTTTCCTCGTGCTCGTTTTTTAAATGATGTCACTTGGCGCAATAAATTACTGTGTACTGTGTACTGTGTGTACTGTGTACTACTGTGTACTATAAAAATGTATAGCTCGCAATAGATATATGTGTGTGCGTGCTCGCGCGTATGTGTGTGTGAGTTTTTTTAAAACTTAACTTTGACATTAAGTATCACTTGGATAATATTGAATTGTTTATTCAACTTATGAAACCTTCATTGCTAAACATTGGTTCATGTTGCAGGATGAATCAGCACAGAAGATAGCTTTCCTCGCTGTTGCATTGGACCTCAACCGTTGCAGCTGAACTGCTTTTTTTGTGTGAAATAAAAGACTTGCAACAAACACAGGTGTGTTGTGTGTCGCCTCGAAACACAAGTTCAAAGAAAACAATATCAAAGGGTGTTTTCTTGCTGACTAAATGATTTTCGTATGAGTATCTTTGCACTAAGCTATACAACTGAAAAAGATGCAGATTAAAAAATTTGAGTTATGACATTCATGGATTAAGTTTGAGGAGGAGGAGGAGAAGAATGCGTCTATACTCCTATGAGAAAATACTTGGGAATCCTGCTGAGTTAAGGAAACAAGCAAGAAAAAAAGGTAACAGTACAAAGATAACATGTAAAACATACAAGACAAGTGCTCACGGCAAAGCGTAATATCAGTCACAAAATCAAAGCAATTCATCAGCTACATAGGATTACTCGTACATTGGCCTAGCTGGACAAACTCGACTGAAGAAATAGACAAAGAAGAGGCAGGAAACTTTACAATACAAAAAGCAATTAACTCAAACCGACTCCACATCCCCAGAAAGTGGGGCAGCAGCAGCCTTCGAAAGATCATAGATGCTCTAACTGGTGAGAACATAGGCCTGAAAAAACGCCGTACCAGGAGCAGAACAAACATCCACTGACAGAGACTGAGAAAGAAAGCGCCCTTTAGAGAATCCGACAGAGGAGCGAGTTCAGTGGGAAAAACGGCCTGCACACGCAAGGGAACGGGAACGGATGCTGAGTCCTTTAAATGAGCAAACACTGCGCAGACTGACGAGATGACAGACAGACGCAGCATTGAGACGGCTCACAGAGATGGGACTGAAAGAAGGTGTTGCGATCGTCTCTTCACAATGTCCTATTACTAAGGGGATCCTCCTAGCTTGCGCCGGGAAGTTGATGTTCACCAAGTCCGGTAGTCGTTTTCGAAAAGCTTTATTCACGCACTGGTCGATACACAGCGGTGACAATCAGTAACCAGTATTGCAGTAACAACTTCACTCTAGGGCACGAAAACCCGTAGAGGACTCGATCGCACTCGCTTATCTTCATGTTAAGCTCTCACCGTAACTCTGTCATGTGCTCTCTCTCTCTCTCTCTCTCTCTCTCTCTCTCTCTCTCTCTCTCTCTCTCTCTCTCTCTCTCTCTCTCTCTCTCTCTTGTCGCCCTGCTTATACCCTTACACGGCTCCAGAACCTTTGAGAACTAAGTTGAACATACCCCATGTTCCCGCGGCTTTCGCGACTGACGTCACATGATACAGTCAAGACAAATTTAGCCTGACTCTGTTACGTAACCAAGCTATCGCATGAGCGGAGAGGCTGATGTAAACAGCTCGATTGCGCGAAAATATTCTCCTGAGTTCTAGAACCTTCACAACAAAGGACATGCACGTCTCGCCACAGGTCAAGATCAAGCGCTGCACACGATGGCACACACAGCAAAAGCCATGGCGATCTCTACAGACCCCAAATACAGACTGCTGCAGGTTGTTTTTCCCACTGAACTCACTCCGCCTCTAAATCTTCCGGAGACCATTTTGTTTGACAACCTCTGTCTGTGGATGTTTGTTCTGATCCTGATATGGCGGTTTTCAGGCCTGTGTACTCACCAGGACGAGCATATATGATCTTCCCAAGACCGCTGCTGCCCCACTTTCTGGGGATGTGGAGTCGGTTTAGTTGTAGTGCATTGTGTATGATACAGTTTCCTTTCTCTTTTCCTCCCTTCAATTGAGTTTGTCCAGCTAGTCTAGTGTACGAGTACTCCTGTGTAGCTGATAATTGCATTCGTTGATTCCTGATTTTGTAACTATCATGACGAGCAACTACGCGCACACAAACAACGAACTAGTATTAGGTCTATTTCATCTCGAAGAAAAACGATGAAAATGCCCGAGAAGGAAGCAGGATAGTTTCGTAACAATACAGTATTGGCTGAGAAGACTGTTGTTGCCCTACAGGCTTTATCAACAACGCAGACAGCTCCGTGAATGTCGTGGTGCCATCGAGAGACGGCGCGTCTGCAAGCGACAACCCCGCCAGTGAATCGCGAGGAAAGCTAAGATCTTGCGAGGACTAGGCCTGTGTCAGCATGTGTCAACACGATGAAAGCAGATGCAAAGGCAGTCAAATGTTGACGCATGCTGACGCCTGTCTCTGCCTCGCACGACATGGCGTCTATGCAACGCGCCCATTGACGCCGGCTGACGGTGGAATAACGAGCTGAGGTCTAGAGGGGCGGTGATGTCATCACGAGTTATAAGCCTGCCACATAGGAATGCCCGACGTCTTGTTGGGATCTGTTCCACTTGCTTTGGCATTGTAAGCACCTGTCTCTCGGGAAGTGTTTTTATTTCAATGTCAACCAAATGCCGACAATTCTTATGAGAATTGTCGCTGACAAGAAATCGCACAGGTAATTTATTTATAATAAGGTTGTTAAAATTCACTACAATGATACATGTCATCATCATGTTGGAAACATAAACACCTGCACATACACGTACACTAAGAAAGAAAGAAAAGAGTAGAAGGATTGGAGGGGTATAGAAGGGGTGCAGGGTTGTGGATGTTGTAGATCGTTGAAGGTTTAAGTTAGTAATGGGAGTGAGATAGCAGAGATTTGAAAGACGCAGCCAGCCTTTTTCTTCGACCTAGACATTCAAGACAACCCACTGAAACAAATGTTTTGAGTTTTCTTTATGTTTACTTGGGGGCTGGCAGCATTTTTAGCGGTATAGTTCGATTTTCATAATATATTGCATGTAAAGGACAAAATTATTATTTTACGTTGTGCTTCTTTATGTCTGCAATAATACATATGTTTTCTCGCTAGAGTTTGTAAATGGCTTTTGCTTTATCTTCTTGAAGAATTCCAATCAGTACTTCCTGTGGAGATTAACTGTTTTGTCAAGTCTTATGGATATATACTTTCTACGTCATTCCAAAAAGTTTGAAAATGGACAATCTGCAATGATATGTTCAATCCTTTCCTTCCTCAGTGTTCTTGATGTCGATCTTCTTCAGGAATGTATTAGTGGAGAGTATATGGTGAATGCTTTTATATTGAACAGATTTTGTGTTCGTATCTGGAGCCCCCTGTGGGTTCAAGGTAAGAATGGACCCACCGCACTCTACACGAATCGGAAGAGGCAAATAATTAGGGACATCGTGAATGATTTGCGCTTATTCAAAGAGTTTAATTGACTTCGTGTTTAATGGCCTTACATAGCCTTCAGTGGGCCATAGACCGGAAACCTCAATCCATCCATCATATATGGAACTGCCGACTTGCTCAGTTCATGATGTTTTTGCCTTGGTATATTTGTGTTTGTAAACGTTTTGGGCCATTTCATATGCCCGGTGGGTTGTAAGGTTATTTGATTTCAAAGTATTGTAGAAAAGTCTTATTCCTTTTCTTGCTTTTTTCAGAAGATTTCTTCCACAGCACCGCATGTTTTCATCACCCACTGTTTTAACATTCGTTTTAAAGTATTTTTTTCCATTATGTAGGAATGTTTAGCACTAACCCAGGGCCGGATCAAAGTTTTTTGAGGGGGGGTGCTTAAAATTGTTTTAGGGTCTTCTCATCGAAGTGGCGAAGCCACGAGTGCGTGCCTGCGAAGCAGGCACGCCCCTCTAGGGGGGTCCGGGGGCATGCCCCCCCGGAAAATTTTGAGAAAAATGGTGCAAATCTGTGCAATCTGGCAGTGCGGTCATTTCCAAGAGTTTTTGTTTGGTCACAGATTCTTCCTGTCTCTGCCCGGGTTTGATTTGTCTGTGCGAGTAGCAAAAGGAAGGCATCTTAATTATAGCAGCACCCCCCCCCCCCCTCCCTCCCCAGCTACCTTGGCTGCCAAGTAGAGTGTGCTTATACCAAGTGGAGAGTAGTACAGCATCTGGGCCCAGCATCTTTTAGCCCCCCCCCCCTCCTTCCCAAGCTTTTTACTAACTATACTGTCTCTGCTACCAAGCAAAGTGTGCCGATATCCGATGAGGTGGGAAGTAGATCAACATATTTGAGCAACCACCCCCCCCCCCCTCCCTCCTTCCCCCAACTCCCGGCTGCCACGGAGGTTTTTTTTTTTTGTTTGTTTTTTTTTTTTGGGGGGGGGGTGCTCGAGCACCCCCAGCACCCCCCCTAGATCCGGCCCTGTAACCGGATGTACAATTAAAAGTCAGCGTCAATATGAAACTGACATTGAATCTCTGAAATCGATATTATCTGTTCATCCCCATGCATTACATCGCCAATACATTTGATAACTGAATTCTACCATGCCTCGTTAATAAATTCCTTGTGTCTAAAGAATGCGTTATTCCATATAGACTTATACAAAATTGTTTTGTAGCCGAGGGTTTTTTTCCAGTTTAAGAAGAAAATGATTTCATTGCTGATTAACTTTCTTCCGTAATTCATTTACATTTTCAAAGAGTTTATCATGTACGTATTCATCAATGTTTAATATGACTTTGCAGTCTTTCTCTGACAGCACTGTACCTGTGCAACATGATACATTCGAGAGTGCACGTTTCATCCAGGAAAATGTTAAGCCTTATCACAATGGTGGATTTCGCACAAGTCTTGTTACAATCTCTTTTCGAAAATGACTGTTGTAACTTCCGTGTTCCCTTTGAGCCTCCCACGTAGAAGGAAACGTGTGAGTAATGCATTGTTTCTGGGCGCGGTTCCAGGATGTGCACACAATGTCGAGCAGCGTGGCGTTACAACCAGAGCAGAAGAGCAGCAAGAAGCGAGGGCGAACACCCCTGTTGAAGACCAGATACGTTTCAAGTTGAGAGAAAGGCAGAGAAAATTCCCTCACAGAGGACTCACCCGCTGTCATACTTCTTTCAGCTGGGTCCATCCGGAACACGCCTGCAGAACTATTAGATGTGAACCCCCCTAATGAATACTCGTTTATTGCAACAGAAATGTGTATTTTGTGTCGGGTAGGGCGCATGTAACCTGCAATAGTCTCCCTCTCTCAGTCCGCCATTCTGACACTCTGCCCCAGTTCAAAGGTGCACTAAAGACGCACCTCTTCCGATCCGCCTTTCCCGCTGAGATGCTTCGCCTTACTTGACCTTGCCTGCAAGTGCTGTGTATATTGTATAGTTTGTTCTATAGGAATTTAGTTTTTGTTTTGTTTATGTGTGTAATGTGTGAGTTTTGGGGGAATGTGGTGTTGAGCGGTTGTATGAGTGTGGATTCTTTGGATTGTAAACGCCATGAGCTTGCCTGTCAAGGGAAGGTATGCGCGTAAATAAACGATATTATTCTTCTTCTTCTTCTTCTTCTTCTTCTTCTTCTTCTTCTTATTATTATTATTATTATTATTATTATTATTATTATTATTATTATTATTATTATTATTATTATTATTATTATTATTATTATTATTATTAGAGAGAGAGACAGAGAGAGACAGAGAGAGACAGAGAGACAGAGAGAGAGAGAGAGAGAGAGAGAGAGAGAGAGAGAGCGAGAGAGAGAGAATGAGATTGTACTTGCTGTGAACTTGGAGGTGTAAATTAGATATTGTTATACCTTCTGGCATGTAAATATGATATGATTGCATAATTTGTAGCTAGTCTAAAATTGCCCTCTCTGGAGAATCCTGCATCTCGTGAGAGAAGACATTAATGCGCTGAATGTTGGTATAGGAATGAACAAGGTCAAGGAATCGTTGCATTATTAATATTATTAATTAGGGGCACACAATGGCAAAAGAAGCAAAAGGCAACTCAGATGTGCTAGAATTATCCAACTCAATGACTTTGTAGCGTGGTTAGACAACTGTGGAATTATCGATGCCAGCAAAAATGTGGTACTTTCCGATGATCTATTTGCAAACATTCCCAAATATATGGGATGTTCAAGATGTCATCAAATGTAAACACTACCATGGACATACAGCTCAAAACAAAAAATACAACAACCAACAACCACCGCCACCACCCCTACTACTTCTGCTGCTGTTGCTGCTGCTGCTGCTGCTGCTACAACAACAACTACAACAACTACTATTACATACTTCGTATTTTATCATTGGGTATTTCCTAGTCTTCGCACAAAAGTGAAAATATGCGTTACAAAATTTAATCCCACACTCAGGAAGGGAAAACACTGGAATACTGCTTGTTCTTTCTGGTGCGTGTTTTGA
>JAWQFJ010022002.1:0-5000 GCA_034096865.1 Theodoxus fluviatilis
AACATGATGAAAGCTGGAGATTACGCCCATATTACACTGCTCTTACTCTGTATCAGTCATAAGAGGCAACAGATCAGGAGGAGGATGTTAAGTAGTGCACATGCTACAGTCAAATCGGGAAATCAGGCATTCTCCGAGAATGCCTGAAAGTTTAGGCATTCACGGTAAATCCCTGGTTTGATCAGGCAATACCGGTAATGACTGAAAAGAAAATGTTCAGGCATTATCAGGAAATGACTAAAAACTACTTGTACAAATTTCCCGTTTTGCCTGACTGTTAACAGTGTTAGGCAAAACGGATTGTTTTGACCTTGTCTGTTTTTACATAGTCTGCCTTGCATTAATTTTTAGTAAGTTTCTCTTCCATGTGTGACCTGAGACCTTGTCTGTTTTTACATAGCCTGCCTTGCGTGAATTTATAGTGATTTTTTTCTCCGGAGTTCGGAGTGATTAGAGTTTGTTTTTACATAGCCGGCATTAATTTATTGTGAGTTTCTCTTATGTGAGTCTCTATCATTGTCTCTTTAACTTTTTCCCCTTTTCCCTGAGTTTGGAGTGATTGGAGTTCACTTTCAGTATAATGCTAGTTCCATTGTGACGTTGCTCTCAATGTCTCTCTCTCTGTATCTCTCTCTCTCTCTCTCTCTCTCAGGGCTGAGTGGAAAAAAGTATGTATATGCTCATCACATAAACCTGGCTTAATAAAAAATTTGTTTCGTTTCTCTGTCTTTCTCTCTCTGTTCTCTCCCTCTCTCCTTTCAATTTTCTTTCTTCTGTTTCATTCTCTTTCTTTCTCTCTCAATCTTCTTTTTCTCTTTCTATCTGACCGCCAGAAATTAGTTCGAACTGTGTCCACAAAAACAAAGCGGAGGACAAGTAGCTCAACCAGGGACATGCTCCAGTAGCTCAGTCAGGGACCTGCTCCAGTAGCTCAGCCAGGGGCCTGCTCCAGTACCTCAGCCAGGGGCCTGCTCCAGTAGCTCAGCCAGGGACCTGCTCCAGTAGCTCAACCAGGGACCTGCTCCAGTAGCTCAACCAGGGACATGCTCCAGTAGCTCAGTCAGGGACCTGCTCCAGTAGCTGAGCCAGGGGCCTGCTCCAGTACCTCAGCCAGGGGCCTGCTCCAGTACCTCAGCCAGGGGCCTGCTCCAGTAGCTCAACCAGGGACCTGCTCCAGTAGCTCAACCAGGGGCCTGCTCCAGTAGCTCAGCCAGGTGCCTGCTCCAGTAGCTCAGCCAGGGGCGGCCTCGAGCAGCCAATATGGCCGCCAGGTTGCGTTAGAATTGCAATAGGTCATCCGGACTTACTGGGTTTAACAATGTCACGCCCTTTTTTGTCAAAATTTTCCGCTTCTAGACCTGTTTAATTTAGTGAATCGTTGTTTAGAAAACGAATCGACATTTTAAAAAAATGGCTGCCGATTTCCGAATGTGCTATGAATAATCGGAGAACATTAATACTTTGTTTGCCGTAGCCGTGCAAACAGTGACACGACTTCTGGTGCTTACGGAAAATTGTACTTGCCTTGCATTTAGTTTTCTTAACTTATTTTGTTTTTATTTGCCTAGCCTGCTTTGTCTTGTTTTGCTTCCCTTGGTTTTGTTTGTCTTCCATTTCCTTTTTTCTTGCCTTGCTTTGCGTATTATGTTCTTGCCTTGTTTTAGATTGCCTTTTTTGCTTTGCCTTGCGTTGCCTTGTGTTGTCCTGTCCTCTCCTGTCTTGTCTTTGTCCAAGCCTGTGTCGTCTCGTTGTTTCTTGTGCCATCTTGTCTCGTCTTGCCTCGCCATGCCTCGCCTCGCCTCGCCTCGCCTTCCCTCGCCTCGCCTCGCCTCGCCTCACCTCGCCTCGCCTCACCTTACCTCACCTCGCCTCGCCTCGCCTTGCCTCGCCTTGCCTTGCCTCGCCTTGCCTCGTCTTACCTTGCCTTGCCTTGCCATGCCAATGAAGTGCCTTGCCTTGCCTTGGGTTGTCCTTTCCTCTCCTGTCTTGTCTTTGTCTAAGCCTGTATCGTCTTGTTCTTTCTTAACCATCTTGTCTCGTCTTGCCTTGCCTTGCCTTGCAATGCCTTGCCTCGCCTCGCCTCACCTCGCCTCGCCTTGCCTTGTCTCGCCTCGCCTCGCTTTGTCTTGCCTCGTCTTGCCTCGCCTTGCTTCGTCTTTCCTTGCCTTGCCTTGCCTTGCCATGCAATGTCGTGCCTTGCCTTGCCTTGGGTTGTCCTTTCCTCTCCTGTCTTCTCTTTGTCTAAGCCTGTATCGTCTTGTTCTTTCTTAACCATCTTGTCTCGTCTTGCCTTGCCTTGCCTTGCCTTGCAATGCCTTGCCTCGCCTCGCCTCGCCTCGCCTCGCCTCGCCTCGCCTCGCCTCGCCTTGCCTCGCCTTGCCTCGCCTTGTCTCGTCTTTCCTTGCCTTGCCTTGCAATACCTTTCCTAGTCTTGCCTTTCCTTGCCTTGTCTCGCCTCGACTCGCCTCGCCTCGCCTTGCCTCGCCTCGCCTCGCCTCGCCTCGCCTCGCTTCGCGTCGCCTCGCCTTTTCTCGCCTCGCCTCGCCTCGCCTCGCCTCGTTTCGCTTCGCCTCGTTTCGCTTTGCCTCGCCTCGCCTTGCCTTGCCTGGTCTGATCTGGACTCGATTCGATTCAACTCGTCTTGCCTTGTCTTTTGCCATCAATTTTCCAGGTAATGTAAAATATTTAGAGGTCGTAATTTATGCAGCAATATTCACCGCACCTACCATTGTATCTTTACACATGCACACACACGCACACTCCCCCTCATCCCCCAACTCCTAATACTTGTGTACATGTGCGGTCGCAAATATACAAAAAGCATTCACACAAACACTGACAAATTCAAATACACTTGTACATATATGTTACAGTCAAATCGGAAAATCAGGCATTCTCCGAGAATGCCTGAAAGTTTAGGCATTCACGGTAAATCCCTGGTTTGATCAGGCAATACCGGTAATGACTGAAAATGTTCAGGCTTTATCAGGAAATGACTAAAAACTACTTGTACAAATTTCCCGTTTTCCCTGACTGTTAGGCAAAACGGGTTGTTTTGACCTTGTCTGTTTTTACATAGTCTGCCTTGCATGAATTTTTAGTGAGTTTCTTTTTCATGTGTGACCTGAGACCTTGTCTGTTTTACATAGTCTGCCTTGCATGATTTTTAGTAAGTTTCTCTTCCATGTGTGATCTGAGACCTTGTTTGTTTTTACATAGCCTGCCTTGCGTGAATTTATAGTGATTTTTTTCTCCAGAGTTCGGAGTGATTAGAGTTTGTATTTACATAGCCGGCCTTAATTTATTGTGAGTTTCTCTTATGTGAGTCTCTCTCATTGACTCTTTAACTTTTTCCCCTTTTCCTGAGTTTGGAGTGATTGGAGTTTACTTTCAGTATAATGCTAGTTCCATTGTGACGTTGCTCTCAATGTCTCTCTCTCTCTCTCTCTCTCTCTCTCTCTCTCTCTCTCTCTCAGGGCTGAGTGGAAAAAGTATGTATATGCTTATCACATAAACTTGGCTTAATAAAAAATTTGTTTCGTTTCTCTGTCTTTCTCTCTCTGTTCTCTCCCTCTCTCCTTTCAATTTTCTTTCTTCTGTTTCATTCTCTTTCTTTCTCTCTCAGTCTTCGTTTTTTCTTTCTATCTGACCGCCAGAAACGAGTTCGAACTGTGTCCACAAAAACTGTTGTCTTTGAGTGAAATGAACTGTGTTAAGCACGTAAGTCTTCGAGAGGCAGTCATCCTGGGCTCCCAAAGCGGAGGACAAGGATACGTCAAGTGCAGCTGTTCGGGTGCAAAGAAATGCCAGAACAATCGGTGCAAATGCTTCAAAGCAAAACTGAAGTGCAACAGTCGGTGTCACAAATCCTTGACTTGTGGAAACAAATGAACTGTTGACAGAAAGTTCTGTTTTAATGTACATTTTAGTTATTAGAATTAATAAATTAAACTGATTTCATCATTATATTCTTTAATTGAATGCCTTCAAATTGAGAGAGAGAGAGAGAGAGAGGGAGAGAGAGAGAGAGAGAGAGAGAGAGAGAGAGAGAGAGAGAGAGAGAGAGGGAGAGAGAGAGAGAGTACAATAGAGGCGTGAAACCAATTACGACCCCAGCCATTCAAAGTTTTACAGTAGGCTTATGTAATAATGAGAATAATACAGACTATTTGTACGCACATACCTTCTCTAATAGACAAGCTCATGACGTTTACAATGAAAAAGTCCACACTCATACAAAGCATTCCAACACTCGCACACTGTACTGTTGAAATAAAAGAAAAATGAAATACAATACAATTAATTAAATAGCAGGCAATAAACAAAACACGAAACATAAAAGAGGCGCCTATGTGCTGAAATGCTTTGACTCTCACCATGTATTTATGTGCTGAAATGCTTTGACTCTCACCAGAAACACAAATTGTGAGCGGTAGGCATTCTCCGATAATGCCTGACAGCCTATTTCAGTCAATCACCGATAATGCCTGAAAATTTTTAGTCATTACCGGAATTGCCTAATCAAACCAGGTTTTTACCGTGAATGCCTAAACTGTCAGGCATTCTCGGAGAATGCCTGATTTCCCGATTTGGCTGTAACACACATATTCCTGTTTTTATTGCTAAGACCAGAAACATGGATTTCACATTCCAGAGACGCTTGCCGCCTTATTTCACCATATCAATCAAAAGCAACATAATGCTGTAAATGATCGACAGATGGCAGCTTACCAATTACCCTTGAATATTCAATGTTTACAGTACTTTTCTTTTTTTAATTTAATGCATGCTTCACATCTCGTGAACGTTGTACACCAGAGTAATGCTTGCTAATGATCAGCTATATAAACAACACATCCAGACACTGGTTGGTACATCCTCTTAAACGTGTACTATGTGTAAGCTTTGACATCACTGAACTAAAATGAGCGTCACAGTAATTGTAACGTAGACTACATTAATACATTTCGTTAGACATTTGGGGTGAGCTGTTTAGTATT
>JAWQFJ010022002.1:10000-25000 GCA_034096865.1 Theodoxus fluviatilis
AATGCTCTAGCAAATATACAAATATCATTAACCACTCCAATGGCTTCATCATTATCAAGGGTACAGCTCGTCACAAGATGAACATAGATGTCAAATATATCGGTACAACTAGATAAATCCAGCAAGAGCAAATGATTCTCCTCCAAGAAACTTTACTGGACCCACATCAACACGTCATCATATATGTTATCATCTGAATTGAAGCAAAAACAAAAGTAAAATGAAATCTGCATTGGTCAACATTAAAAAAGATCAGATGTCGGTGGTCAAACAAGCACTAGAATGCAATGGGCCTCTCTCTTCAATCTTCATCAGACATCACCAACATTACACAAGAGTTCTACAGCAATAGGGTTATCATGGAAACATAAAGGACCCATCAGGAATCGTCTTCTGAGCCTTTATCGTTCCTGTATGAAATACATAAGCTGGAGAAGGCAAACATAAGAATCAACGAAAGACAATACTTAACATGCAACCAAACACACAAAACAAGTCATCATGCTTATTCACCGTGAAAAGGCATTTGTATCTGCGAGACATCCGACAACGTAGTGTGAGTCCTTCAGCATTACTTATCAAGAGTAGGACTCAGGGGTGATCAGGGGTAAACTTGAGGACTCAAGCCCGTTACGAAATGGTTTCCCACCCCAAATCTCGTTCTCTTATATCAAGGACCTATGCCTCTATCCAAGCATTTTCCTGACACATTGTCAGAAAGTAAGTCACATGTTCAAATGTGGGCTGGAGACATCAGAATTAAATGATTGTTCATGGTCATCATGAATCAAAGAAAAAAAGCTGTAAATCTTACATTTATTTCTCTATCAGTGTTTCATTGTGATTTTTCAGCGCTTTGAGTAGTAACAATAAAAAGTTCAAAACTAGATATGCCTAACATTTCAGTGTTATCACCTGAATAATTAAGCCTGCCCTGTGTTGCTAATAAAGGCTGAAATGTCCCCAGCTGACTGACAGTCGAAGGCGCCCACTGTCTGCACAGAGGCAAACTCTCTGGCTGAAGATGAGACCTACAACGATGCCCCACCGTCCTCCCAAAAGTGGACCGCAATGAAAACCAGTCATGACGCAGATATACCTAGGTTTGCTGACCATCTGTTCCTGTAGTCATTTGGCTGCTCTTTCAAATCAGTTCCAATGTATATGTCACAGACATCACTCGTGTAGGCTGCATTGGAACCAAGAGAGAAATTCAACAAGCAAAAACGACCCATTGTTTAGGATCATCGGTTCCATTTGCATGTTCGTGGGTTCTGTTTCAGCTATGTCCTAAGTACATGGCCAATGGAACACCTGCATTTTTGTGAGTTTATCGAGCCAGTGGCATCCCGTTTCCTCAATGGTGAGACAATCTTTTAACAAGGTGAGAATGCCTTTGGTCGCCTGCTCAATTTCATTACTGTTTCATTGGAAACAGAAAAGCACATGACATCTATTTCAGTGGATGTGGCTATGAAGTGAAGCTTCGACATGCAAAGATCTCTGGGCACACAAGGAAAGCAGCATACCACACAATGTAGTGTGTACTGTCAATGAAGGAATGCGTCGTTTGAAGATGATTACTGAAGTATAGTTTTGAGAGAGCCAGATACTTCCCAAAGAGAAGTGGCTGGATCCTTCCTTTCCACTTGAGCTGCTTCATGTCCACGTACAGGTCGATCAGCTTTTCTCGACGGTCTGCATCCTCCTCCAGGGCTGACAGGACAGCTGGAGAAAAGCCGGATGCCATGATGGCGTCCTGTATCAGCCCCCAGGCTGTGCGTTGGACTTCCGGTGGGGTGACGTTTCCTGGCCAGTTGCCAGGGCGGCCACACACCGACACCGGGAAAGCAAAGTACTCTGGCTGGAAGCATTTGCTGACGCGCCTGGCAAGCAGACAGATGTTGTAGAGCAAGGCTTCCCCAGACGCCAGGTACAGCATGAGTGAGTGACGACCGTGAGGAAAGGCGTCCATCTTGTCAAGAGTAGCGAGGATAAAAGTCCCTGGAGGAAGGGACTTTTCTGATGCAGTTTGCTGTAAGTCTCTAAGAAACCGATAGAAAGACACTGGTTGTGCGCTGCTCTTGCTCCGCTGTTCAGCTTCAATATCAAGTGCTTCACCCAGTTTAGTGGAAAAAGAATCAATGCCCCTGGCAGTTTGAATATGTGTCATAACTGATCCTAACTTCATAGGAAACTTGGCTACTTCAATAAATCCTGGTCTTCCACAGTGACACCAGCTCCCACTGCCATCTTTTCCTCCGTCACGCTCTGTGTCTGGATGGATCTGTCGCTCATGCTGCAAAGCGTGTTCTGACAAAGCAACGAACCTGGAGTACAGCCAGGTGAGGTCGTCTCCTTCTTCCTGCTGTGAACACGCTGTCAGATGCTCTTTGAGAACCATCGTTGCAGCTGTAGATGCCACTGCCATGACAGCAAACGAAGTAAATATTAGAACGTCTTCAGTGAATTGATTCCAGTCTCCCTCTATCTCAACTGTTGAAGATTTCAAGTTTTTCTCCCTTGTCAGAGGAGGGGAACCCCGTGTTTCCCCAAGCCGTTTTTCTGCGCTTTGTTTACAGGGACGGACCTGCGTAGTTCTCACATAGACAGTTTCCCATTGGCTTTCAGAGTCTTCATGGGTCATGGTAGAGGATGCATCGCATGACTGGAAACACAACTCTTTGACATGAAGGTTTACTTGAGTGATCAAGAGAAGCAACGCGACTGGAACAATGTCTCTATCACAAAGTTCCAGACATTTCTTCATGAGGCAAGCCTCTGCTGCATCATCATTCCTGAGGTCAGGACGACGCCTGTTCAACCAAGGCCAGGTGACATCGCTGTCTGAGGACATCTTTGCAGCTGCCGTGTATGGGGACAGATAGCATTCTGTGACAGAGCCGTCCTCCAGTTTGACGCCTCTCTCCATCATCTTGACAATGGACTGGCAGAAACACGGCCCTTGAGATTCCAGGAGAGAGGCCACGTCAGACGTGTTATCAAGGTTCTTTGAAAGACACATAGAGAAACTGGGTGCAAGTCGTGCAAGTTTTTCAATGTCTTCTTTGACAGACTGCTTCAGATCATGGGAAGTCACAGAGTCATCAGTCAGGAACGGTTTGCATGGCTTCAAGGCGCTTGTGTCCAGTCCTCCTAAGCGTGTTTCCTCTGTGTGCAGAAAGAAAGCTCCGAACATAGGTAAAAAGGCAGCCAGGGATGCAGTCTCTAAAGATGCACTCGCATCACCAACGGTTTTCTCAAAAGTAGTTTCATCTGTTGAGGGGGCGTTGTTTTCTTTGAGCGGAAGTGCATGTGAGCTGTCAAAATAATCTAAAGGAGATATCTGCATGCGGTGCACTCTCGCGATCTTCTTGTCATTTCGCAGATCTGTTCCCACGTGGAAAATGGTATCTAGGAGAAGTGACGTTGCAAAGACGATGACTTGACCTCCACTTGAGCCTGGTTTGCTGGGAGCAGTGTGGTGGACAGTCCTGGACGGCATGTTGTAGTCGACCATCTCGCCAAAGCTGACGTGTTTGGGTTGTCCCAGGGGATGGGAGATGAGGCACGCTATGGGCGGCCTGCTCGGGCGATCAGAAAAAATATGCCGCAGAAGGATTTTCATCGCACGATTTGATGCCTCATCCTCATTTGAACAATGCTCCCTAATATGAGCATCCAATTGGCCTTTAACAAGAAATGAAGCACTAGCAATGTCGTCCTTTGAATATTTAACAGTGAAGAATCTTCCTCTTTTCCGACCACAACGCTGGACAAGTTTCTCCTTGTCATCTGGGTCTCCATGGCGATAGTCGTAGAAGACATCAAAAGATGCATTATGTAACTCTTCTTCGTTGAAGAGAACATGTCTGTTGGTGGTGATCATTACTCGCTTTCTTGATTGTTGTTCTAGCAGTCCTGATCCACACATTGTTTTCTGTTTCCTCTTTTTGAACTGGTCGTCATCAGGACGTTTGTCACTGAGGCCGTTGTTATTGATTTTAACAACTCTCTTTGATACGTCCAGGATATGTTGCAAGTGTTTGGGAGTCCTGATGGGTTCAGGGAGGTCCCCCAGGGTCAGTTTGTGGATGGGGATGAAGCCCTCCGGGGTCAGGTCCACAGTGTTCCCTCCTTCCAGCCCTCCTCCCTGGCCATGCCAATCCTTCCCCTCCACACTGGAGGTCTGCAGTTCCTGGTCATCTTCCGGGAAGTATAAATCTGGTATGACTGTTGTCTCACTCGCCATGTTGGTAATCAAAACTATGCATCCACAGGGAAATGTTTGATAGTTTCAGCACAATCAGTTTCTTTGTTCGTGGCCATCATGATTGAAATCTGCTGTTCTGTTAATGTTCACATACAGCGCTGGTCTTTCCTCATGAAATTCATGCGGACTGACCACAGCTACCCAACATCTCACTAAGGACATCGTGTCAAGGTAGATACTAGGTCAAGTCATCCGATTCGATGCTCTTTTTTTACAAAGGGAGGTAACCCACTCGCGGTATGTTTCGAGCAGTCTATCTTTCTCTCTTAGCCATTCCTGTGATTGGAGTTTAATCCTCGATCCTGTCGATGTCATGCTAGCACAGGGACAGATGCGCTGCCAGACTGTGAACACCCCAAGGCAAAGTCCACGTTACAAAGTGACCATTCAGCACGCCTGCAGGTAACCCAGTGTCAGTCACATCCCTGCTTCCTCCACCATCACCACCAGACAACAAATCCAGCATCCTCAGTGACAGATTGTGCATTCCCATACACTGAACATTTTGGGAGAAATGAGTCTCCTGCACAAACAGAAATAACGCATCTCATTATTCTTGTTTTGATAGACTTTACATCAGAGCATTCACACACTTTGGACCAGAAAAAATTAGGACTGGAATGGGTTAACACTCTGTACAGCATACAGAAACATAATATTAGATGCTGAATAAATAAACATACAGAGGACAGTTTCACGGTGAAACTTCTCAATCTCGCCTTCCTCTGTCAACGAACTTAATGCAGCGAAAGGCTGAGGAACTCACGACGCGTGACGTCACCAAGTCAGCTCCGCTGTGTCCCGATCCGCTCTCTAGTGCAGCAGCCACAGTCAGAGGTCATTCGATGACGTCATTGGAAATACTTCCATGGTCCTGTTCCAAAGAAATATGTATTACTTAATCGACCGGATGAGTCGAATAGGGCAAACAGGAAATGATAGAGAACGAAAAGAGACATACATGAAGATAGATAGCATTAGCAGGAGAAGCAAGAAAATGCGTAGTACTGACGTTCAAAGATACACTCAGATGTTTAAAATTAATCCACAGAGCTGAAAATGTTGCAATTAAATAGCAAAGTTAACTGAACTATAGATCCTGTTGGCTTTAATCAAACACGTGTTGTTAGATGTGGATGTGGAGTATCCAACCATCCCAAAGAGAGATACTCACACATCCAGCAAAGATGCACTAATGGTAACACAAGGAGTGCCTGGCTGACCAGAGAGCACTGTGTACGTGACAGTCTGTCAGACAAAGCAAGCCCTGTAGGGACTAACCTGGTCTGGACTGCAGCTGTCGTGGAGCAGAGCTACTTTTCTTTCTTGTCTCTGCTGCCTGTCTCCACGTCGCCGTTTACATCGGGCAAGAGCTGCAAAGAGACGCGGAAAAACATTGCTAACAATAGTGAAGTGCATATAAAAGAGAGGAAAAAACCTGTTGTCTGAGCCTTTAGCCCAATTTATAAAAGGGTCCTATCGTCTGTGAATAATATCGGATGGAACACTCTCTAAATATTATTTTTTCTAAATCGTAGGCTTACCTTTCTAACCGTTCCAAGCATAAGAGCTTGGTGATAGTAAAGGAATGAATGAACGGAAAAACGACTTCATAACACAGAAAGAATGAATGGATGATGAGTGGACACGTAAATGAAAATTGAATGAATTACTGACTGACTGACTGACTGACTGACTGACTGACTGACTAATTGACTGACTGACTGAATGAAGAGATAATTAATGAACGAACATATGAACAAATGAATGAGTAATGAATGTGTGATTAATTACTTAACTATCTATATGAAAACTTCGAGGAAGGTGACGAGCAAGTTTTTTTTTTCAAACAGCAAATCATTTATTCCTAAGTCATACCTCCAAGCAATACTTTTTAAAAAATTAAATATTTTATTTCTATTTACACTAAAGTACCGACAACAATGAAGAAAAAAATAAAAAAATATATACACGAGGGTAGGGAACAGGGAAGGGGTTGAAGGGGGCGTTATATAGTCTAACATTCACTCATAAACTCACTCACACACATACACTCACTCACACACATACACTCACTCACGCACATACACTCACTCACACACATACACTCACTCACACACATACACTTACTCACACACATACACTCTTTCACACACATACACGCTGGGTTTGTAAAATTGGACTCAGTAATCCTTGAAGATGACGAGCAAGTTGTCGCTATACAAAACTCAAATCCTCAAGTAATATGTCAGGGAGAAAATCAAGTACACAAACCTCCAGCACAGATGGCAACACCCCCAGCAGAGAGAGAAGTACCACGTGACACTTACTGTGGCTCCTCAGGCAAGAGGACGCTGTAGAGGTGGGTCCAGTCTCCATGCAGTGACGACAGCTGGTGGCTGTGTCAGAGGTGGCAGTGCGCTATTTATGCAAAGTCCCCACACGCGCTGCCTGTAGACAGCTATGTTTGGACAAAGGGAAAACTCCCAGAAATCTTTCGGTTTACTGGGTTTGACGTCTTGTCACGAGTATTTGAATCTTGAGTGCCTGGGTTTCCCTCCATTGTTCAGCCTTCAAGAACAGCCACTTTTCTGTAGACGTAAACGCACGATCTCTCTCCTCGTATCCCTGGCCCCATCTACCGGTACTCAACACCCACCCACCCACACCAATGACTCATTTCCATAATCGTTACTTAACCAAATGCTTGTGCTTATGATGGAGTAAATATATTTTCATACAGGATGCACAAGCTACGCATGAAACCAGTACACGAGAGACAACGTTGTGACTTCTCCACATTGAAGTGTATTTATTCAAAAGACTTGGACACCTGCAGAAGACGTGCACTGTCTCTATCAACTCCAGCTGCAGACAAATGTTTCGTGCATCAAACTGCACAGGGGTCGATAAGGATGTATGTTTCATAGTAGACAAAGAAATGTTTGCATTTTTGCTGTTGTTGTCAGGGCCGGTATAAAATTCTATTTGTCATGAAAAAATCCTTGCAACAAAATATGCTTGCAAATGAATATGTAACTATGTCAATGTATGTTCCTTTATAAATGACTGCATAGGTTTGTATCTGTCTGTTTATTAAAATGCTTTCCTATGCTTCTCCTTCTCTCTCTCCCTCTCTCTCTCTCTCTCTCTCTCTCTCTCTTACTACATTTGTTTGAATTGATTGCCTCAAGGTCTGCATGCTTGTAAGGCACTATTACTTATTTTATTATCCTTGTAAAATAAAATTCGTACGTTCTCTCTCTCTTTCTCTTTCTCTCTCTCTTTCTCTCTCTCTCTCTCTCTCTCTCTCTGTATGTTCATTTTGTTTCTTTCTGCTTTCGCCAAATTGTTCATGTGTGCAAACGCAATACCCTCAGAACATCTGAAAAAATTGTGATGGGCCTTGCAATAAAGAGTTCAAAGTCAAGTCTCTCTCTCTCTCTCTCTCTCTCTCTCTCTCTCTCTCTCTCTCTCTCTCTATCTCTCTCTCTGTGTGTGTGTGTGTGTGTAATTGACTGTTAGTCTGCCTGCCTGTCTCTATGTGTCTCTCTCTCTGTCAGTCAGCCTGTCTGTCTGTCTGCCTATCTGCCAGCCTGCCTTGTTGTCTGTCTGTCTGTCTGTCTGTCTGTCAGTCTATCTGCCTGTCGGTCTGTCAGTCAGTCAGTCTGTCTGTCTGTCTGTCTGTCTGTCTGTCTGTCTGTCTGTCTGTCTGTCTGTCTGTCTGTCTGTCTGTCTGTCTGACTGTCTGTCTGTTTGTCTGTCTGTCTGTCTGTCTGTCTGTCTGTCTGTCTGTCTGTCTGTCTGTCTGTCTGTCTGTCTGTCTGTCTGTCAGTCAGTCAGTCTGTCTGTCCGTCTATCTGAATGTCTGTCTCTGTCTTTCTATGTTTGTGTGTGTCTGTCTGCCTGCCTGTCTGGATGCCTGCCTGCCTGCCTGTCTGCCTGTTTGTCTGTCTGTCTGTCTGTCTGTCTGTCTGTATGTCCCTGTGTCTGTCTGTCTTTGTGTGTGTGTGTCTGTCTGTCTGTCTGTCTGTCTGTTTATTTTTATGTCTTGAGTCTGTTTGCACGCTTGTATGTCTCTCCACGTATATCTATGTTGCTCTTCTCTCTTCTCCACCTCATCAAAGTACGCATGTATGTCTCTCCACGTAGATTTATGTGTCTCTTCTGTCTTCTACATCTCATGAAATTACGCATGTATGTCTCTCCACGTATATCTATGTTGCTCTTCTCTCTTCTCATCTCATGAAAGTACGCATGCAAATCGGCGTAGGTACACACACAGACACGCTTGGGCGTTCAAGTACACTCGTTTACTCGCGCTTCAGCACCACATGAACGCTTACACAGACAGGCATACAGAGGCAGACACAGATAGGGGCACATACATAGACAACATAGAGAGACAGTTACTGATAGGGACACACACATAGACAGACATAGAGGGACACAAACATAGAAAGGAGTAGAGGTGCAGACACAGACAGGGTTACAGACATACACATATATAGTGGGGCAAACACAGACACGGACACAGACATGCACACAGGCGAACATGCATGGCATCTACTAACACGAAGTTTGCACTCATACACACATACAAACACAATCAATTAAAAGAGGTGGTGTGGGGGTGGGGGCAGTGGGACGGTGTAGAGGGGGCTGGGGGTGAAGGGAAATCTGAACAATGGAGGGAAGCCTCGTTGCAACGTCAGCAAACTCAGAGGATGCTGGGAGTTGTCACTGCATCCAGCAATACTTTCCACTCTCCAGTCAGGAAACTGCTCATGGACACCATCTTTACTCAATAGGATGTCTTCACCCAAACGCGATTTAAATACGATACAAGTGGAATAATTGCCTGAGAACATCTTCCACATTTTGACGAAGTTTCCTCTATGCAGTCTTATTATTGTTTGTTTTTGCTGTTTTCTGTTCCCACTTCGTGTGCTATATGTTATGGTTACTTTCTACAATGTTGAAGCTGAAAACTGTTCTCCTCTTGAAATAAACTCGAATTTGTGTTGAAATAAAAAACTGGTTGAAACATTTCTGGAAATTGTATTTAGAAAACGAAATAATACATGTCTATTGTGTGAGGAAACGTTACAGAGAGTATTTGTCCTGGGCCCATATTCACCACGGCGATTTATTTTAACCTCAATTTATCTCTAAACTCAGACGATTCCAACTGTCTGTTCCGCTCTCCCTTGGCTGGAAACCAGTATATATAGCAAAGCACAACCTAGGATCCTCTGACGAGCGTACCTTATCTAACCGATCAAGATATCCCGGGGTTAGGGGATAAATCGAGTGTTAAAAAGATAAATCGCCGTTGTGAATACGGGCCCTGCACTGTGCAAAGCAATCCGTTTTGCAGAGCGACCACGTCGCCGGTGAGTTAATGCAATGTGAACTTGTGCTGAAGTCAGACAGAATGAAACTGCTTGGTAGAGACAGAGCACGCGCATGACGTCCCCCGTGTGTGTCTAAACATGTATGTATGTATGAATGTATTTTCATTTTTACTGCGCCATTATCACGAAAAACATGCTCATGGCGCGACAAGACGAAATAAAAAAGTTTTGAGGCCAGTTTTAAATGCGGCCAAGGTTGGACTAACACTCAGACCCTCAGGAAGTTGGTTCCAGAGTCTCGGTCCAACAACGCTGAAGGAGCGGTCACCGAAGCTCCGTAACCTTGTTTGTGGGACAATCAAGAGTCTTCTTTTTGAGGAACGGAGATTCCTTGTGGGGTTGTGAGGTCTAAGGAGTTCTCCGAGGTAGGTTGGGGCTTCACCAGTTTCACACTTAAACACGATGCAGAGGGTCTTAAATTCCACTCGTTGGCGAACTGGAAGCCAATGAAGGTCACTGAGCACAAGGGTTATGCGAGCCCATCTCAGCCGTCGCTTCACTACCCTAGCTGCAGAATTGTGAAGACGCTGAAGTCTCTGCAATTGACCGTTGGTTGCAGCAGTCAGCTGACTGATGCAGTTTTCAAAGATGGGACAGCACAATGGTCACCACCAGGGCTGCTGCAGTCTTTTCAGTCAGACAATCCCTAGAGTGTGCGTCGATACTTTCATTGGACGATGTCACGACTCGAGGTAAAATGTGTTCTTTTTGGGAATAGTTTGATAGGGTGCGGCGTTGGGGCTTTAAACTTTTGGTCTACCTTTTAGTTCAGCGTTAGGCTTCTCAGGGTTTTGCACATGTTTTGCGTGGTGGTTTCGTGGGAATTATTACATTTGTTGAATTGTTAATTAAGAGCAAGTGACGTAAGAGGAGAACAAGAAAGACGTCACGGAGGAGGAGGGGAAAAAAACGGCACGGGAGTGGATGGTTGGCAAAGGATTGGACTGTGGAGATTGAGGAGGTATGATTTGTGAGGTGGAGGTGGAATAGGGAGGAATTGTACTGTGGAGATTGAGGAGGGAGGATTTGTGCGGTGCAGGTGGGACAGTGATGGTTTGGGTTGTGCAGGTTGGACAGTGACGGTTGGCGTTGTGGGGTAGAATTGTGGGATTCGTGCTGTGGCGGTGAAGAGTTGGCGTTTTTGGAGAGTTTGTGAGTTGTGCTGGAGAGGAGGAGGGATGTGGAATTTGTGATTTGTGCCGTGGAGGTGAAGGGTTTGTGGTTGGTTCCGTGAAGTGGTGAAGGATTGGTGATGGTTGCTACAGAGGGGAAGCGGTGAAGTGTTGGTGATTTGTGCTGTGAGCTGAAGGGTGTTGAGTTGTGATGCGGAGGTGAAGGTTTTGTGACTTGGACTGGGGCGGGGAAAATGATTGGGGTTTGGACTGTGGCAGTGAAGTATTCGTGAGTTGGACTGTGAAGGGGAAGTGTTTTGTGATTTGGACTGTGGAAGGGAAGTGTTTTGTGATGTGGACTGTGGAGGTGAAGGGTTTTGGGATTTGTGCGGCGGAGGTGAAGGGTTTTGTGATTCATGCAGTGGAGGTGTAGGGTTTGAGATTTGCATTGTGGATGGGAAGTCGGTGTGTGGAATTGTTTCTTGGGTCCCTATATGTATTAAACCCTTTATTATTCATTTATCTGTGCTTGCGTGTTCTGTAGCGTGTACGTGGTTGTTGTTTTATTTTCCAAGTAGCTCAGGGGTAGGAAGTGCATTCGATATTACAGGTTCAAGAATTGTTGACAAGCCAATACCACCGAGCAGTTCTTGACAGACGATATTAATAGATCTGATGTCATTTTCGCACCAAAAGTTTGTTGCGCCATACTGATTGGACAGTTGGTTCGCGGCTTTCTACAATTACATCACAGGCTTTCCCAAGTTTGTTCACATCAACGGACGATTTTCCCGATGTATTTGTTACCAAAAAGTGTGTCCAAACATAGAACGGACATTCATACTCGGACAGATCGGGAAATTCCCGGTCGATTCAAATGACAAGAAGCGTTTGTGTCGCAACAAAAAAAAAGGTCGACTCACGGGTTAGATGATGCAGCATGAACGCTGGGGGATTAGGCATCCCTTTCCTCCTCTTCCCCTCAACTCCCCCCCCCCATCTCCACTCCCTCCCACTCAGCCCTCCACCCCCACCCCCCATGCCCTCTGTCAATGTTGAACGAAGTAATATTTTTAATAAAAACTTTTCGCCCCACCATAACCTTAACGGCTTTCCCCATCCACCCATTCCTCGGGGTGGCGATGGAGAAGGGGAGGGGTTGGGGAGGAGGGGTTGGAGTTTGGGTTTGAGCTGGGTGGGGTGGAAGTAGAGGGTGGTGGTGGTGGGGGTAGGAGGTGGGGGAGAAGGGGCAAGGGTGTGTGGTGGGTAATGGGGTGGGGGTATTGGGTGGGGTGGGGTGATTAGGTGGTATGGGTTGGGGGTGGGGGTGGGGGGTAGGTGGTGGGAGTGCTGGGTTGGGGGTAGGGGGTCGGGTGGATTGGGGAGGAGAGGGGGTTGGGGAGAAGCAAGAGGAGAGGATGATGGGGGAGAGGGTGGAGAGCAGAAGGGAGAGGCTGGGGGTGGGGATGAGGGCAGGGAAGGGAACGATGCGGGAAGGGAAGAGATTGGGAACACCGTCAGCCGAACCATTTTTAATCTTTCTTTTTTTACCGGGGTTTTTCCAGATCTATTTTGTAGACCAACGAACGAACCGCGTAGGCCGAACGTCACTTGTAGGGTGTTTCAGGTCTATTCATCTAAAAACGAACACTCTGTACTTAGACACGTTTTTTGTGGTGACATGCCCATCCAAACATCAAGGTGCATATGCAAGATGTAGATACACAGTATGCGCATATTCAGTGATTCACAAATCGGTGTTCGACGCTTTAACGTGTGGTTCTGTCGTCACAAGGATCTTTGCTAAGAGATGCACACCTACAATAGTTGAATTTTATATTTTGTACCAGCAGATATGCTTTTACAGGGACTTTTCGTCTTGATGTATTAAAAAAGAAAATCCGTAAATTTGTCATCTTTAACTTATCCTTGTATGCTCTTTCTTCGTAAAGTCTACATTCGTGAGCGTGCGCGTGCACACACACACACGCACACACACACACACACTGTCACAAGTAGGTATAAGATGATTAATATTCAGGTCTGGATCGTTTTCTGTCTAGGGGTGGACTGCACATACCTACTTGAAACCTTCCATTCTAATTCAAACAAGGATGAAATAAGTCTGTAAATGAGAGATGGGAATACAGAAATCAAATTTCAAAGTTCTTTAATCATGGGTAAGTCAAATGCTTAAGTGCGAAATCGCTGATACAATCAAATTATGAATTAAGTCTAAGCATGATAAGCAAAATAAATCATTCTCCCAAAAATAATATAACTAAACTAGGATGTCTGCCAGACCGATATGATACTTAACTGAGCTTTGACGTCTTTTCAGCCGATCAGAGGCTGGTTGGCCCGCACGGGCATGAGGGTGGAGCACAACTGGAGGGAGAGGGTGTTTTGGATATCCATTGAGGAATACACTTTCACAACCGATGAAAATGAGATGTCCTGCACTGGAGCGGGCAGGAGGTATTCTTCTCCAAGTAGATGAAGCGGGGTCCTGAGACTTGATCTTGGGCTGGCTGTGGTGGAGAGAGCTCAGGGGATGAACGTAGATGGAGACTCGTAGCTCGGCCCTCGGTGTAGATTATTAGCAGACGACACCGCTACGCCTCTCGTGACAGGCGGCGGGTCGGCTGCGAGCATATGGGGAATGTCGGTGCAATGACGGAGGCAGAATCCGCTCTATAGCAGGGCTTTTCTCGACCACCGGAGAACTTCTGAAGTCATTTTCCGAGGGCAGGGCGACAGTGGCGCATTCTCTGTAGGGGGAAAAACTTGCAAAGGAGAATCTCGTAAACTTGTGGCTGAGGTTTTCCTCCTGGCGAGAGCGAGTGCAGAATTCCATTCTGCACGCTGGCAATACGGCGTAACACGTGGAAAACGGCCGGGTCTAGGCGGGGCGTTGCTCTGGAACTTTCTGTAGCCGAAACTTCATCATTTTCACAGCTTGTACCGCGGGCGATCATACGAACAGGGCACCCTTTACCATCATGGTCTGTTCCTGTGAAATAACTCGAACGGGGGCCCCGTAGCTCTATGCAACACGGGTTAAATATGACAGCTAAAACCTCCTCGCTGTTTTCGTCCAATCACATCATCAGGGATGGTCTTGAGTCGCGTTTTCCTCCAACTGACCAATCACATGTCCATCTCGCCAGTCATTTCTCATTGATCAGTTAATCGAGCCACGTCATTCGTCCGTCCTCTGAAAAGTTCACTGGGGATTGGTTAATGGTTAAACACCAACCGAGATGTGCTCGATCACAGATTAAACGTTCTACTAAGTCAATCTCACTGTAGGAAGGAAAACAGGATTCACTATCAAGTTTCCCTTTCAAGTCTCCACACACATAGCACACTTCCTGCAATTAATATCGGTCTGGCAGAAATATCTAGGCTACCCATGGTCTGGCAGACGATACCCATCCCACTGCATAAATCAACAACCACCAACACCAAAGGGGGAAATATGCGTTTCGTAACACAGACACACACACACACACACACACACACGGCACACACACTCGACACACACACATAGTTCCCGTGTATTAAATAAATGAATGGATGGAGTTGGCAGTCTATGTAAGCTCACTGATCACAGTGAATCAAGAGGAAGTTTTATAAGGCCATATTAAGTCACAAGTTCCCTAGGAGACGGTTGTGTTCCCGTTGAGAACATGCTAATCCGACTGTAAGGGGAAAACTGCTCACAGCGTAGAAGTCATGTGACCAGGGAAAGCCATCAAGTACAATTCGTAGCTTGCAGCAAAAATGTTCCCGAGTCTACCTCTCAAGTATCGTAGATCTGCACTGAATTCACATCGCATGTATAAGCTGTTTTCCGTAACTGGTCGTTTCTTGACAACGATCGAAAGGCCTGTCCTCTGAGTGCCTGTAGACAGCTGTGTTTAGACAAAGGGGAAAATCACAGCATTGTTTCTGTTTCCTGGGATTGCCGTCTTGTCACGAGTGTGTGATTCATGAATGCCTGGGTTTCCCTCCATTGTTCGGCCGTCACGTACTTCCCCTTTATGTTGACGTAAACGCCCAATTTCTCTATAAGTAGCCCCCACCACACCGACACAGTAATTGCTTTTTTTTCTCCATTACACCACCATTATTTTTCCAAATGCTTGTGTGTGTAATAAAGTAACGGCTTTCTAAATAGAGGGTGAATGATCCA
>JAWQFJ010022002.1:30000-32002 GCA_034096865.1 Theodoxus fluviatilis
AGCTCTAATCTTCCATGAACGAGTAATACACAATGAAGTCGTAATCAATGGTCAAAACAGATTGAGAATTTACTATATTAAAATGATAATTGACAAAATCAATGTAGAACAACAATACTTACAAATTCAAGTGAAGAAGAATTAAAAGCATAGAGTTAATCAAATAAATTAGAGTCACATGTTTACTTGCAATAATGACTGCAACGACAGCGGCCACCTAAAAAGACAATAAAAATAATAATGACCATAACAACGCCGAAGATGGTGCTGATGCTGATGATAATGGTGCTGCTGATGCTGCCGCCGCAGCCGCAGCCGCCGCCGCCGCCGACGACGATGATGATAATGATGATGACGATGACGATGACGATGACGATGATGATGATGATGATGATGATGATGATGATGATGATGATGATGATGATCATGATCATGATCATGATGATCATGATGGTGATGGTGATGGTGATGGTGACGATGATGATGACGACGACGAAGACGATGACGATGACAATGATGGTGATGATGACGACGACGATGACAATGACGATGACAATGACGATGACGATGATGATGACTACGACGATGATGATGATGACGATGACGATGATGATGATGATGACGATGACGACGACGATGATGATGATGATAGTCGGGATGGAAAATATCACTAACAAGTTAATTTTCTTAAGGACCGCCAACACATCTTAAGATATGCTGCATAAGAAATAAAAGCGGTGAGAAAGGTCAAGACGACACCTGATGACATTAAATGGACTTTCAAATACATGAGCGCGGTGAAAGTTCATGATAAAATCAGTAGAAAGCATCACTAGGTGTCAAGAACTGAATAACCATTAACACGCAGTTATTCTGCAACATTCACCATGAAGTGCACATCTCTGTGTGATTAGATGTTTGAGTGACTGTGACCATGCAGGAGAAATAAGACTGAATGCGGCAACACAGTTTTCAAGTGCAGCCGTCAGCTCATCATGTCACGTGTTAGTATTTCCAAACATTAGGTTACTTTTAGAAAGTTGAGTTTATCAATGAGCATGTCTCTTTTCTGGAAAATGTATTGATACGTTCATAAATAATGCAGTGGTTGAAATATGAGAGTTCTCTAGTTTCGAGCAGACTCTAGCCTCATTCTCTTATGCACGATCCCAATAAGTTATGAAAGCCCATCTGGCCCTTTAATTTCACCATCAAGGCAACTTTGAAGTAGAACAGATGGAAGAATGAAATGATTATTAAACTACAATGGATCTATTACATTTCTTCTTCAACACCGATGCATCACTAGAATTCAAAAATAAAAACAATCATCAACACACAGTGGATGCTTCCCTCCTTAATGAGTCAAGAACAAAACTGACTCGGATTTCAAGTAATCAAGCAGTCACTCCATAATAACATTCTGATACAAATCTACATCAAGTCAACATCATATTCTAATCAGAGTCTATTTACCAAAATCATGGATCCATCACAATTGTCAGCATGTAACAGTCAATACAAAACAATACATCCGTAATATATTGTTCTGTTAGCGTTAAGTGGATCAGCAGCTGTCAGTGATCAAACAGAAGTTAAAAGGGCAGATTTCTCACAAATCGCATTAGGTGAACAAAAAACAATAACAGTAAAGACACAACGGGTAAACATTAGAGATCATGCACAATTAAGCTATACCCAAGAAGACTATAAAAAGTCGACATACACAATCATATGATTCTTTCTAAGTAAACAGGAATAAAACTTCCAGTGGTAAACAAAGGTCTTCATCCAGTTGATATCAAAACACACTAGACATCAGTGATCAAACAAGCATTCAAATACTATAATCCCTTCACATGACTTCATCATCATTAAAGTAAAAAAAGTAGACAGGCAATTGGTACAACAAGATTTAGCCAGCACAAGTTAATACTATTCACAAAGACACTTTACTGCATTCATTTTGAAAAGTTCTTTAGATATTCAACAGCGAAACACT
>JAWQFJ010022004.1:0-34716 GCA_034096865.1 Theodoxus fluviatilis
GGCTGAAGTCAGGCGGCAACTGACAAGGGCGGACATCATGACCGACCTCAACATGTCGACTAGGGTGACTAACATCATAGCCGCGTTTTTGGCTCGGCCAGATCTGTCGGTGGACACCTTCTTCAAATCCTTGGCGGTGAGTCGGCAGATAAAGGAGAGTGTCGGCTGGTATGTCCGTACGTGGCACGGGAAGTGCCTCATGGCAGACGAGTCCCCTCTTCTGGTGAGGAGGTCGGGCGAGCTCATTGAGCGCCGTAGTGGGACACGGACGGCAGATGGGGAGCCCATTACAACAACTTCCCTGACACCTGTGGAACCCACGTCGGCGGAATCCTGGCCCGGAGACGGATATCTGGAGACTCCTCAGGGGGTTGGGTATCGGATCGCCTCTAGGTCAGACCCTATGGCAATTGAAGATTTGCCTGGTGCTGGTATCCCCTCATCGGACACGGGCGCTCTGGGACGGGGCTTTTTGGGGGAGGGGTTGGACTCGAATACTCCGGGTGGAACAGGAGTACTCTCAGGGGCCTCGGAATCCCCCATTAGCCCACGCAGTTCCGGTGGCATCAGGGCCGATGTGACCTCGGACATTCGGTGGTGCTGTGACCAAGTCACACAGACCCGGGCGGAAATGGCCGAGACCACTCACCGTTTTTGGGTCACCAGCTCTCCGAGTGGGGGAACCGCCATAACGTGCAGGCGGAGAGGGTGACCCAGGAGATGGGTATGTTCCGCCAGATGTTGGAGTCCACCCTAGCGGCACTGGGTGATAGACCAAGCCGAGCTGTGAAGCCTCACAGGCGTACGGCGCCCGGTTCACTGTCCCCAGTTGGAAGAAATTCCGGGTGCTCACTGGGGACGGGAGGTGACGAAGGGCGGGAACAGACAACGCTTCCCCCATGGTCTGAAACCATCCCGTGCCAGGGACCACTTGAGGCTCCAGGTCGGGTGGACGGACAGGGACCAGAGAGGGAGGGTGTTGCTCGTTTTCCCCAGGAGGCTCCCAGGTGGTCTAGGGCCACCAGGAGGGAGGAAAGGGGACGGGTGGATCTGCCAAGGCTCCGGGCATACGCAGAGGGTGCAAGTTCGCCATCCCGGGTCGAGGTCCGGACTCATAAGGGAGAGGAAAGCGCTCCCGGGAAAGAGTTGAAACCTTCGTACGCGGAGATGGCGGCACGTCCAACGCCGCCCAGGCAGTCCCCCAAGGGGGTGACAGGGTCGCGTCCGACACTGCCTAGGCAGTCTCCTAAGGAGGTGACAGGGTCACGGAAGAAACACCCTGCCGTTGCCTCCCCTAAAGTGCGCTGCTAATGCCTCCTTCAGTATGGGGATGTCCGTGTTGGGGAATGTCAACAAGAGGCATGGAGCCGCTCTTTTGGCTATGCTGAAGTGGAAGAATATTTGGGGCTGTGCATTAGAATACGGGCTGAAGTTGCTGGAAGTTTTCAAGTTCACAGCAAGTTACCAGGGAGCCCTGTCACAGAATGTTTATCAGTAGCTTTATGCTGAAGTGGAATAATATTTGGGGCTGTGAATAATCCAGTCAACTCAAGTGATTCAAAATCGACGGCCTTACACCACTTAAAAAGGCTGATAGGCCATAAAACTCCATTCATCATTATCATCATCAGGAGCAGAAGCTGGCTGCAGAGAAACGCCAGGAGCAGCTGTCTCAGCTGAAAAAGAAACTGATCAGCTGACTCCACGCTGCAACGCCCTCACCACTGCTGTGGAGACTTCGAACAAGGTAAAGCTTGCTGTCTCTGTGTCCAGGTGGTTGTCATTGATTAAAATATTTGTTTTGAAATTTGATTACCCCCTCAGTGTCTTTTATTTTTGTTGTTATTTGTTTATGTATTTTATTTACTTTATTTATCTTAGTGTTCCCAGGAAGTGGCAATTAGATTTTTAGCTGATGATAAACCTGTGTGTTGTAATTGTAAACAAGCAAATACACACATAACAACGCGACAAGTATGCTTTTTGGTTGTGTGTTTTTCTTGTAAGTGAAGCTGACTTACTGTTTGCTTGGACAGGAGTTTAAACGAATATCCAGAAATGTAAGCGTGACCTCAGAAGAAGAATGGACAGAGGTGACACAGGCATTCAGGACATCACCGATGCCAGTTCCCATCATCCCATCATCCTCCACCAACTTGTCTGCCGTTATGAACACTGATGGCGTAAATTTGTTTTCTTCTTCCAAAGTACAGTTGTGGCCAATATTTCTCGCCATAAAGGAGCCGAGTCCAGCAGCACAATATGCTATGGAAAACATGTTGCTCGTTGGCATCGGGCAGGGTAAAGGCAAGCCACCATTAGTAGAGGGTTACATCCTTGCAACAAAGAAAGCCTGTGAATTATATCCCAGAAGCATGTGAGGCCTCTGAGGGTGTATGGACTTGAATAGATATGTATGGTCTGTGTGCTGTGTTTGTGTGGGCTGAGAGACTGCCTTGAAAGTGTTGTGCTTGCATTGGTATGTATATTGCACTGTACATTTTCATGATCTTGTTTCCCTTCCATCTGTGCTCTTTGCTCATCATTGTTGGACAAGAAGCATAAAAACTTGGTGGGAATACTGTTGGTAAGTTATAACGATACAATTTTATATATGTCAAAGTTTTTCTGATCAGTTTCTGATCAGTATTTGGTCTGCAGAAACCTTTGTTTAGGCTTATTATTCTGTTTTGTTGTTGTTGTTTTTTTGTTGTTGTTGCTTATTACATACTCTTGCCCCTTGATGTCTGATGTCTTACTCGTTTGTGTGTTACAGAAGGAATCCTTGTCAAATATCCAGAGCTGTCCGAAAGTACCAACCATCAAAGAGATAAGTGTCAAGTGGTTCACCGGGTCAGGCGACAGGGATGGGGGGAGACAGCAAAGGCACAAACAAAACAGAGGGGGTCAAGACCCGGATCAGAACCCGTAGAGTTGGAGTAGACCTAGAATCATAACATGTGGGCAGTCTACTATGGATACTTGGAAGTGTTACTGGACTGATGACAGTTCCAAACAAGCACTTATTCTTGCAGTATTGCACTAAAGTGGACGGTATTCTGCAAAATATCATAAATGTCCACCCTTAGAGAACCTTCGCATTTAGTGAAACTCTCAGATCTAACAAGACAATACTCAATAAACAACACTGCGTAATACTACAAATGAACTTTTGGGTGACTGAACCTTGGTTGCTTTTGTTGTGTGTGTGGGGTTTTTTAAAGATGAGAATAACAACAACACAATGTGTAAGTGATTAGTAGTTGCTTTTTGTAATATTCTGTGTAAATATAAGAAAATAGAACGTTGTGCAAGTTGCCCCTATATGATTCGGTCTTTAAACGTCGCAAAAGGGCATTTTGTATCATTTCTTACGCGCGTACAGATGTTGTATTCCCTGTATAAGGTTTGTATTGAATGAAACATTAATTTGAACGCAAGTTTCAGGTTGATTATGCCATTACCTACTCATTTTTATCTGGCATTTTTGACTCTTTTGCTTTAGCAAAAGTGAGTATGTACTCACCCGTGTCGTCCGTCCGGGCGTCCGGTAAAACGTTAACGTTGCGCAGGATGATATTTGGGTTGTGAAATGTATTGTGAATTAAAGCTGTAGCTGCACCACGATAGACATCAAAGAAGTGTGGGAGACTGGCAAGAGCTTTGAAGGAGGGAGAAAAGGAATAGAACTAAATCTGAGTGAGGGGAATCAGATCAGTTATGGGAATACTGATACTGAACTGAGGTAGATTCTCAATTCGGTCAGTCCCACTTCTTTTTTAATTAAGTTTTTCCTTTGGCTTGTTCACTCCTGGAAAATGCTGCATGAACAGCATGCCAATACTCCCACAAATATGATTCAGCACTGGAAAGGTTTTAATTGTAGAGATTTGCTTTCTTGTGCTGTAGATTAGATGTGCAACAAGGTGTTTCTGTATCCCTCTCTCTCTGCTATGAAAGTGTGTGTTTGTGCAACTAGAGTAAATGGTGCACGACTGGTGTGTGCATGGCGGCGTCTATCTAGCGTCTAGTGGTCGTAGGTGACAGAATGGCGGTATTTGCAATTGAGTGATGTTTTATTAGTGTTACTTTCCCAAACACTGTCCCTCTCCTCCTTGCATGAACGTGCCCACAGAGGAATCTGCGTGCCTTTCGGCCAGGCATGCCGCGTTGGTGCTGTATTCGCTCGTTAACAAAGATGGCGGCAGCGTCCATGGGAATGACGGTTGCATCTAACGTTACGGCGAAGGCACGTCCCTACCAAAACTGAATAAGTTTTGACACTAACCGATAGCACTTCACCATATTTTCACACATCCTCTGTTCTTAAATTTCTACAAACATTGCTACCATGCTGTGGACATCATCACCTGTGGAAGACAAGCAGATTCAGCCACACCATGGAAACAAGCCTGTGTACTAGGGCAGTGTGAGAACTGCAGCCCTAACCAGCTAGAGGCCCACCTGCAACAACTTGCCAGGGACAGAGGCCCACACACTTGGTGCACATGGGAATCAGTACCCAGCATGGTCAATGGGAAAAAGGTATGCCATTACCTTTTTTTCATCTTAATTCTTTTTTTGTTTTGTTCAATAATGTTGCCTGGTCGCATATGAGGAGTACCACTGAATTTAAAGTGTTTTCGTTGTTTCATTTACAGACAACCAGGAAAATGAAGAGACGGAAGTGTGGCAGCTGGGAGGAGTTACTGTCAGAGCTCAAGGAGGAGCTGATCTTCCTGGCTGGGCACCTCTACACAGCTGATTGGCAGCAGCGCCAGTTTCAGGCCATGAGAGACGGCACCTTCCCTCCCACCCTCGTTGGCATGGTCTTAGACTTCGCAGAAAACTTTACCTGCCCAAACCAGGACGAAGTCCAGTCTGCCCATTGGCACTACGACCAGGTCACCGTGCATCCTATAGTTAGCTATTATCAATGCACAAATCAAGCCTGCCAAGAGACTGCGACTGAATCACTGGTGATGATTTCTGATGATAGGCAACATGATTTCAATGCGGTCCATCGGTTTACAGAGATTGCCGTGGGACATTTGAGGGAATCTAGAGGGGTGGGGGTGGAGCAGATTGTCCAGTGGACAGATGGCTGTGCTAGCCAAAACAAATCAAAAGGCCCTTTTGCGGACATCTCCTGTGCATTGCAGGACTTTGGCTGCACCCTTGACCGCAACTTCTTTGGTTCTAGACACGGCAAAGGTCTTTCTGACAGCGAAAGTGCAGTAGTGAAGCACCATTGCCATGTTGCGGTCAAGGCTAGAGCTGCCGTCATTGGCAATGCACAGGAATTGTTTGATTATTGTATAGCAAGCAAGCTATCAAAACAGCCAACTGCTGACTGCAGTCATTTCTTGCGTTCTTTCTTTTTGGTCCCATCAAAAAGCATCCGAAGAAACCGGGGTAGATCGGTTAAGACTCTCCAAGGCACCCGTCAACTTCACAACATTCGTTGTGAAGAAAACTTAGTTCTTTGGACAAGAAAACTTTCCTGCTTCTGTGTTTCTTGCAAATCTGGCATAGGAGAGTGCTCAAACAAGCAGCTTGTCGGTGAATGGAGCCAACATAAATTGAAGCTTTTACCAGATGCAACCCTTGCCCCTCCCGTAGAGCCTGAAAATGTTGCGCCCCCCACCAATGCTGCAGAACCCCTGCCCGAAACCATCCCAGCTCGTACAGCTGAGTCCCTGCCTGTCACAGCCTCAGGTGACCTTTGTGACATGCCCCCAGCTGAGCCCCTATCTGACACGCCCCCAGCTGAGCCTCAACTTGACACATCCCCAGCTGAGCCCCTATCTGACACGCCCCCAGCTGAGCCTCAACTTGACACATCCCCAGCTGAGCCCCTATCTGACACGCCCCCAGCTGAGCCTCAACTTGACACATCCCCAGCTGAGCCCCTATCTGACACATCCCCAGCTGAGCCAATATCTGACACGCCCCCAGCTGAGCCCCTATCTGACACGCCCCCAGCTGAGCCCCTATCTGACACATCCCCAGCTGAGCCCCTATCTGACACGTCCCCAGCTGAGCCCCTATCTGACACGCCCCCAGCTGAGCCCCTATCTGACACGCCCCCAGCTGAGCCCCTATCTGACACGCCCCCAGCTGAGCCTCGACACATCCCCAGCTGAGCCCCTTTGTGACACGCCCACAAGTTACGCATCAGCTGAGCCCTTTGCTGTTGGGACATTTGTGGAGGTAGAAGTAGAAGGGAGGCAGAGGACTGTCACCTTCTTTGCTAAAGTCATTGATAAAGATGAAGAAAACTGTGAAGTTAAAGTACATTTTCTTACTAAAAAACCTTTATCGAATGCTTACATCTGGTCAGACATGGCTTGGACCACCGTGGATCGTATTTTCCGTGTACTGCAACCGCCCACATTGGCACAAGGGCGTGGGGTAGCTTTTATTTTTGACTGAATGTGAATTGAATGTTTGTCTTTTTTAAGAACTTTGGATGGCGAGTTTGAATCCCTATTTTCTTTTTGATTCATTTGTATAATTGGTAGCGTTCCCATTTTATTTTCTTACTTAAATTCAAGATACACCAACATTTTTTGTTTGTTTCTAATTGGTACCAACTGCTTTGGTTCAGGTTACGACAATAAATTTCATATATAAATGATTGTTGATCTTATTTTAGTCTTGACGCAGAAGTGCCCCCAGAAGATCTGCCGTCAAAGAGGAGTGTGTTGAGGTTCTCTGACCAGGTGCATGTCCCCACAAATATGCATGTGGCCGATGTACTCACGACACAAGAACATTATGACTTACATGTTGACGGCACAAGTCGGAGTGGCAATAAGTACATTTGTCAGGCTGTCAACACACCAGAGGGTACTTACTCCCTTGGATACATGCTCGTGGCAAGAGAAGACGCCACAACACTGATGGATGTCAGTATCCAAATGCTAGAAGAACTGAGCGATTTTTCGTGTGAAAAGGAAAATGCGCAACAGAACTTTGTCCACATGCTGTCAGGATTGTCCAGCATCATGAGCGACAAAGCTGCAGTCATGAAGTCATATGGCAAGCAGCTCCAAGAGAAGCGTCGTGTACTGCTGCAAACTGAGGATGGGCTGAACTTCCTTCATTGTAACGCCCACTTCCTCTTGGGCCTGGCGTCTAAAGTCAAGAAAGTGCTGCTGGATGAAGACAAGACCAGAACTGATGCTCCCCCTGGCTTCTGCAAAGCTGGTGAATGTCTGGCATACAGATACACTCGCATGGCATGTGACTGTCTTGGACCCCGCGGTGATGACAAGAATGGATGTCGGGATGCTTGGATCGGGATAATGCGCAACTGTGGCAGAGAGGCAGTCTACGGTTTCCAGTTTCCGCGAGAACCGCTTCAACAACACCTTTCAAGGAGCTGCAAGTCTCCATTATCACCATGCGAAGATTGAGGACTGCCTGGAAACATATCTTTTCAACAGGAACATGAAGATCCAGACTGTGCTTGCAGACTTAAAGGATGAGACGATTGATTGCCAGATAGTCGCCCTTGGCCTGGTGTACTTCAGAATCACCGGTCCGTACTGGATGCTGCTGGGAAGCAAAATCCATAACTTGGATTTCTACAGATAAGTGGAAGATCTGCAGAACACTCTTCGCAACTGGGAACAAGATCTGTCACCAGCCCTGTCGCAAAACCGCGCCGGTCTTCACTGGTGTCGTCTTCAGTGAGCAACCAGATGTGCTGCAATCTCTGCTTGCTGTCAGCGAGGAAAAGGCCACAGCTGTCAAAGCTCTACTCAAGAAGATGTGCACTGCAATGCTTGTGGTGACAGAGAGGCAACTTGAAGATTTTCTTCCTGGTGGCACGTACCACAACTCCAATGATCTGGTTCTTCGCCAAAGGCCTCAACACTCCATCACCAACCTTGTTGCGGAAGGGTCATTCGCAGACCTTGATTTCTCCTTGTTTTGATTCGTTACATGTCAAACAAGGTTTCTTTGTGTGGTTCGGAATGTAAATAGCTTGACTCATAACTTTCTTTTCCTTTTTTCTCTCTCTTTGCCTCTGGTTTTGTTTTAATACTTTAGTTTCTGTTTGTCACTTGTGTTACTTGCAGTAAAATTGCTGGCTGTGTATGTTGCTTTTCTGTTTGGATGATTTGCAGACTGGTGAATTGTATTATCTTTTTCCAGGCTGCGGAATTTTTTTTCTTATTCCTTTTCGTCACACGTGAAAATGCTACTGCTACTGCTAATTTGCTACTGCTACTTCCAAAATGTTAACAATCGCCGTTTCGTTTCCACTCTGGCAGCTAACTTGACGTCAACTCTTCGTGGGATCGAAATGATGAAGCAGCAAGCAGAGAGCAGCAAGCAAGCAAGCAGCAAGCAGCAGCTGAAGAAGAAGATGTGTCACGCGAGAGAAAACGCACCGGTAAGTGCAAATGCCTTTTGCGGTGGTGGTGGTGGTGGTGGTGGTGGAGGAGAAGCAAGAAGAAGAGATCGTTGACCTGCGGCGAGGCAGAAGAAGAGGTCGTTGACCTGCGGCGAGGCCGACGCTCTCGTATGACGGACCGAGAAGATAGTGCGAGTGACCTCCCTTACATCATGAGACGCGGGGATGAATCGAGGACAGAGCGCGGAGGTTTTCCTTTGCTCTCTCCTACATACCCGGCGCTGCTTCAGAGTTCTCGGACCTTGGCTAGTGGTGTGTCGGGAAGCTCCTGCCCCTAAGATGAGTTCTTATAGCGACGGACGAACGAACAAGAGTGAGTGTATTCGTTGCGGTGGAGTGAGTGAGTGAGTGAGAGAGAGAGAGAGAGAGAGAGAGAGAGAGAGAGAGAGAGAGAGAGAGAGAGAGAGAGAGAGAGAGAGAGTGGAGTGAGAGAGAGAGTGGAGTGAGAGAGTTGTAGAGTGAGAGCTGGAGTGAGTGGAAATGAAACGAGGTCACCAAGCCAAAGAACCAATCACTAAGCAGAAGGCACACGAGCCTTCAGAATTAACCAATGGGATGCAAGGGCACGTTTTCCTGACGTGCTCAGCGTTTAAAATTAGATTGAGAGTATCGCGCGAAGCACAGCCTAGAAAACGTCTTTTTTCTTTCTTTTTTTTTTCTTTCTTAAATTCCATGACTTTCCATGACCTAAGTTGAAATTCCATGACTTTCCAGGCCTGGAAAATGATAAATCAAATTCCATGACTTTCCAGGTTTTCCATGACCTGTACGAACCCTGCATTAAGAGAGTCATATTTACTCCCGCCGTTCACCCGCGCTGCACTGAATTTCGTTACTCCGACATTCAGAGAGCACGGGGCAAAAATCGCGATGCGTCAACACCAGCTGACGGCAGTCGCAATGCTTTCTCTTCATTACACAAGTCGGATTCCCCACGGTTCAGTGGGGGGGGGGGGGGGGGGGACGGGACGTCCAACCGGCGGCTAGGTGCCAAGTGGGTGGCCGAATCCCACGTGACCGGGATCCAAGCGCCGGTCGGGGTTTCCTATCTCCTATTAAGAGAGTCGTAGTTACTCCCGCCGTTCACCCGCGCTGCGCAGTGCTTTCTTTTCAACCTCATTAAGAGAGTCATAGTTACTCCCGCCGTTCACCCGCGCTGCACAGAATTTTTTTTTCTATCTCCTATTAAGAGAGTCGTAGTTACTCCCGACGATCACCCGCGCTGCGCAGTGCTTTCTTTTCAATCTCATTAAGAGAGTCATAGTTACTCCCGCCGTTCACCCGCGCTGCACTGAATTTTAAAAAAAATCTCATTAAGAGAGTCATAGTTACTCCCGCCGTTCACCTGCACTGCACTGAATTTTTTTTTCAATCTCCTATTAAGAGAGTCATAGTTACTCCCGCCGTTCACCCGCCCGCACAGTGCTTTCTTTTCAATCTCATTAAGAGAGTCATAGTTACTCCCGCCGTTCACCCGCGCTGCGCAGTGCTTTCTTTTCAATCTCATTAAGAGAGTCATAGTTACTCCCGCCGTTCACCCGCGCTGCACTGAATTTTTTTTTCAATCTCCTATTAAGAGAGTCATAGTTACTCCCGCCGTTCACCCGCGCTGCACTGAATTTTTTTCAATCTCATTAAGACAGTCATAGTTACTCCCGCCGTTCACCCGCGCCGGTCGGCTCTTCCTATCTCCTATTAAGAGAGTCATAGTTACTCCCGCCGTTCACCCGCCCGCGATTGAATTTCTGCACTCTTGACATTCACAGCACTGGGCAGAAGTGGCGGTGCGTCGACACCGCCTGACGGCCGTCGCAATGCTTTCTTGTCATTCTAACCCTAACCCTAACCCATAAACTAAAATTAGAACGATACTGCTGGATCAATCATGGCTGAGGTGTCACAGGAGACTGATGTCAGCAAGGTTTCTAGTCCTGTCTCACTTCTCAAACTGCACCATGAACTGTTCAGTGGTAAGTTTAACCCTTTGTCAGTCTAGACACCAATGCTGTTCTGGCCTTGTCGGTCAGTGGTATTAGTAAGAAGTATAGAAAAACACCAAACATTTCGCTCTCATCTTTACCCACACAGACAACTGACAACACATTGGGCGAAGCAGCAAGAAATGAACGCACAGGCTTTCAGAAAAAACATCATTTATATAATTATAATTGGGATCATTTATGCAAGCTCTGGTCTCAGTATGTCTATATCAACAAACTGGGCCCAATGGGTCGTCGAGGCACACTCTGCGACCGACAAAGTGTTAGGTGTAAAGTGACTTTGATGTAAACTAATATAGCATAACTGGAGTGTTTATTTTTAGGATGTTGTTTATCAGTGCAGTTGTTTACAAAGCCCTAATTATTTGTGGGATAATTTGCAGATGAACAACTTGCTCAGCTGAACGGGCTCTTCTCCAGACAAGGGGTCCACAAAAGGGGGCGCAGACCCAAAGAGAACTTTGCAACAACCAACAAGCTGTTATTTGACCTTCTTGTGATCAAGGAATAGCAGAATTTTAACATCACTGAAGCTGTTCAACTCCTACAACGCCTGTTCCCTGAAGTGACAGACCAAAGACGGTGCCGGTATCTGTTGTTTGAGTGTGTGCATCAGAAACTTGCGAACAAAAATCCAGAAGAACTGAAACTCTTTCTTTTAGAGAAATTTTCTTTTTCAGAGAATGAGACAGGGAAATATATTCAAGCTTCATGAGTAGGCTACCAAGAGCTGATCGTGGGAGATATCAGTGTGACAAACCATGTGCTGCCATCATGGGGATTACTGAAAGAGCTGATATGGGTCAAGGGCCAGTCAACTGAACACACATTTAAAGATGTGAGCAAATGGCTCTGTCTTTTGACAGGGGTTTCGTTGGATCCTGAAACACTGAAGAACAAAGCAGATCAACTCAACAAGCAGTACACCAAACTGAGGAAAAATGAAAACACAGAAAAGGGGGCCGCCACTTTGAAAACGTTTGTGGACTCCGTGGTTGTTGATAATTAGCAGCCAGTGTCAACCCCAACATCACCAGAAAGTCACAGTGTGGATGATCAGCCGCCGCCGCCGAGTGAAGAGAGTGAAAATCAGCAAGAAGCTTCAGTGCCTCCGCCTCGCCCACTTGTCTTGCGCCAGACTGTCAAAGGTGGCCTCAGAGAATCCCGGCCTGGAACTGCCCTGGCTGCATCCAGATCGACAATACACCTGATCGTAAGGCAGAAGACACCACACCGATACTGGACACAGTAGGCAAAGTCTATGACATGTGAAGTGGCCGTATCCCACTAAAGATCCCCAAATCCTGCTGAATGGGTGCCGCCTCTGCCCTGTCAGACGCGATCGATTGGGCTCTCGACACCAACGCCGCCGACAATTGGCTCCACCTGCGTTGCTTTGCCCCACTGGCTCTAAGGCTTCAGCAAGACATAGTGAGAGCATATAGACGGTAGTATATTACTTTGTCTTAGAGATTGTATCAATGCCAGAAATTGGTGTTATGTTTCAGGGTCAGTACCTCAGAAGAGTTGGAGGGGTGAACGCTGTGGATGCCACACGCCGAATAATGAAGACTCATTACCCCACAACTGGGTGAAGAGTACTCCATGACTGGTAGCAGCCAAAAGCAGCGGTTCGATCAGTTTAAAAACTTGATGAGAACCGTGTTTGGTATGTATACATTTTGATTGATTTGTGGTTATTTATATAGTGCGTATCCTCACCCATTCTTAGGCGAGTTCTAAGTGCTAAGCACCCCGTGTCTCTATCCAGGTAGAGCTAGAGACGAATGCCAAGGCGTCGAACCCCAACAATCAGTCTGGCTTTAGTGACACTCTTGCTATCTTCCTTTGATGTTCAATAAAATCACTGCCTTCATATTCATGCAGTCAAAGTCCAACATAACCCATCATTCATCACAATATTTAAAATTTTGATGTGGGAGGTAACCAGAGTGCTGGGAGGAAACTCCGGTGAATGGTCTCGAGTGGAAATACCCTATTTGGTGTGACATCATACCATGTCCTATGGCCCAGCCTGGGATCAAACCAGGAACCGCATGCTCACACCGTCAAATATAAAGCACTGTGTTCATTTACTGGTGCTGAATCTGGAAATTATAGCCTTGAGGTAGCCATCTGAGAACTGGCAGTGAAAATTGATAGTTTGGGCTTACTTTGTCAATTTTGCTCAACAGGAGTTGCTTCCCTTAGACCGTCGAGGAGAATACAGGAATTTTCTGATGATATCCATCGCAAGCCGCCTTGCGATGCGACTCCAGTGAGTTAAAGCAGTACAGCCCTGTACAGCTAGCTGTTCCCTTCTTCCTTCCGCAGATGCTGTGCAGTCACTGTTTACGGACACGACGGACCAGCTGATCCAGAAAACAATGCAGCGATGGTTTCATGGAGCCCGTGACCATGCATTAATTCGATCCCATCTGATGATGACAGATGTTCCCGTTTATGGTGGAGAGGAATGAAGAGGAAAATTGCATGTTGCGCAGGTAGGTCTCTGTCACCTTGAATGGATCACATTTGTTTTGTAACCTACATCCCTTGAACTTTTTATTCAGGGCAAGAAGCAAAGATGGACAAACTTTTTTACATGTACAAAGAGGTGTCCAGGGGCATCAATGCACTCCATCAAAAATTTGATTGCATGCTGGACATTCTAAGAGCTCAAGGTGGAGGTGCTGTTGGACCTTTGCCAGAAAGCACTACAGTCATGGAGCCAGCTGTGCAGCTCCCAGTCACATCAAGGGCGGAGCTGCATCAGCTTGATGAAGTTTTGCAAGAGAGTGAGCAGTATGCAATATATGAGCAATTCTAAAAAGGTGGCAAGAAAAGTGTGACATTAGACCTAATTAGTAAAAATCATCAGATTTGACTGAAATCAGCATATAATGTTAGAACAAACTGTATTTTATCATAAATTATGAATAAAAAGATAGTTTGCTATTTTGTGTGTGTGTATGTGAGCGTTAAAGTGGAAAAAGGTGAATGTTGACTAGTCATTCATGTCATAAAAAAACCACAAATATCTGTTATTACCAAAAATGTCACACTAACTATTCTTACTATATTAGATGTCATTCCTAATGCAATAACATCCTGTAAAACAATTATATAAAAAAAACAATTGAATTTGGTAATTATAAAGCATTTGTAATGTCATTGGTGACTAGTCAACATATCCGTTTGTACACTTTCTCAGTAATTACAAAAAACAAGCAATACAGACACCAACTACTGTTTGTGTACTAAAAATGACAACATTTATTCACTGTAGCAAAGGTACAGCTTAAAATTGCCGTTTTGCAGCAATTTAATTGAAGAAATCAATTTTGTGTCATCAGTGAAAACTCAACACAGGAAACCGATGTTTGCTTCGGCGGCCGACGTTCAGGTCGGAAGCAGTCGAAGTACGGTTCGGCCGTTTCCGACCACCACTTCCGCCAGTCGAAGTACGGTTCGGCCGTTTCCGCCAGCCACTTCCGCCGTGACACGCTGTGATCACGCACACAAGCGGCCAATCAGAGCCTAGCTGAGAGACAGGCCGTTATTTCGAAGCTTTCCATTGGTTTGCACTGGCCTCTGATTTCTACCTCGTGTGCCTTCCGTAATTATTCTTCGGTACCGGAAACAGTTGCAACGTAAAGCCGGGAAATGAAGCTTCGATGCGATACCAAACATGTGGCGTTCTTTGGAAGGAAGATGCTGAAACTAAGCTTTCAAATCTGTGCATTTTGGCTTCCTGGTTAGTACTTTGTTGCCTCGGCACTTGACCACAATTTATGATGACACAAATACAAAAACTCTTACCTCTTCGTTTGCGCTCCATTTTACCTCGTGTTGCTCGGTCAGCACTTCTGGCATATGTGTTAGAACGAAATTATGGATCGGGAACAGAAAAGTTTCGAAGAAAATTCATCTTTTTTTGCTTTTGTTGATTCGGCACATTATGACGGAAATTTGATGCTAAACTTTCACATCCTACAACTCCTTAAAAAACGCATTGATTAATTTTCTGAGAATTATGACGATATTATCGATAACTTTACACCAATCCTGGATCCAATCCAATAAACCACGCCGAAAATAGTTGATCTTATCGTACACTGAAAAATTCGTCTGCAATGACACGACGCCGTGACGAGGCAAACGCGGATTTTGAAGCCAAATAAAATCAGAATAGGTTGGTAACATTCAGTTCTAGTTGCTGGCAGTTGAGCATTAACTATTTTCTTGTCTAAAAACCACCAGATGTTAGAAAACAAATGTGGGGTTCAAGAGAAAACGGAATCCTTTTCCTCTTGGTGAAAAATGTCACGTTTGGTAATGGCGGTTTTTCACGTTTCTCTTTAAATACATGCGGACCATTCACACACAAAAGCAACAATCGGAACAGATTTATTATATGTATATCTTTAATCTTTTCTCTACAATATGATATAAACGTAACATCATAAAAAGTTTGTAGTTTTTGTGTTATTTACACTCTACTGGACAACCATGCGCCATTGCCACCTTTTTAGAATTGCTCATATGTAAGTTGACACTTGAGGTCAGTCATTGAATCAAACAGCATGAAGCAAAAACTCTCATCCTTACATCAGTGTGAATGAAGGCAAAAGTATGAAATATTAATATTTTGTGACTGCACTTGAGTACAAGTGATGTCCTAGCCTTGTGTGCACAGAGAGAATTAAGGTTAAGGTAAGGCACTTGAGTACACGAGGCTAAAGCTGAAAAATATGATATTTCAACCACAATAATGTGTAGTTATTTATGTATATTCCAGAAAAAAGCATCCTCACAAAAGAAAATTTTAAACAGTGATACAAAGTTTTGGAACACCATTGCTTAACATAGTGCAACAAGTTTTTGCTTAACCCATTTCCGCCTAACGTTATCTGTAAAAAAAGCTCCCTGGTTCCTGAGCATGGTTTTTCTACATCATTTATTCTGTCTTCAGGTCTCCCTCCAGAGAAAGTGAAGAAGAGGACACTGAGAGCCAAGATGACAAAACTCCTGTTAAAAGGATGACAAGGCCGTGCAAACCAGACCAGAGACCAGTGTTCACCACACGCCGCATGTTTGGTTCCCCACCATCTGAACATCAGTCTTCTTTGCATCCCACCCGTAGTCCTACCCACTCCCCACATGGGCCTGACCGCTACAACTTCCATTGTTCCCGTCCCGCCTATAGCCCTACCCACTCCTCACGTGGACATGACCACTACAACTCCCACCAGGTCAACCCATCCTCCTCACACAGGCCTGACCACTTCAACTCCCACCAGGTCAACCCATCCCCCTCACACGGGCCTGACCCCTACAACTCCCACCAGAGCAACCCATCCTCCTCACACGGGCATGACCGCTACAACTCCCTGATCCCTCCATCCCCACACCCTCAAGGTCATGTGACTAGAAGGGCCACTCCAGGAGCTTGTCAAACTTGTGGTGGTAAGTTTCACCTTAGCTTCCTGTTTTGTTGAGGTTGCATTAGATATTCAAGTGCATACTTTATTTTTACAGGGTTAGTTATTGTGGTAGGAAGTCCGGAGTTATCTCCCCGAGGCCGCAAGGTCACGAGAGAGGGCATTGGCTGCCGGGATATTTAACTGCTGGTCAGCGAATACGCGGCCTTCTATCACGCGACCAGGAGCGAGAGAGCAAGAGAGGCGTGAGGACAGAGCGAGAGGGAGAGAGCGAGAACAAAGGGCCAGAGCAGAGCAAGAAGAGATCGAGTGTTGGGCGGCTCCAGCGACCACGCTACAGAGCAGAGGTAAGTACACGATGCTCGCTATCTCTGGGCTGCAAGCGTGAGAGCTCGATCGGGCGATTGCCAGTGGCGCCCACGTGGTTCGAGCATGGTGCCGCTGGAATGGCGAGCAGCCACGTGGTGACTCATGGCACGAGTTGGAATGACTCGAGTGGCAGCCATGGGTTAGCCCACTGGTATTAGCCCTCTCAGGCGGTTTGCCTCTCCTTTCTCTGCATGCATGAGCGAACTCATTGCAGAACCTATGTGCTTTTCGACCATGGTTATGCGTCTGTATTACACCCGCGCATAGGCATTGTTTTACCTAAACCCGGACATGTTACTTTTTGTCACGTTTGTGTCCAACATCAGCGTCGGGCCCTGGAGTTAGGTCGCAGGGACCACCCGTTGAGAGTCAAACGTGGGATGGAGTTATGATATTTATATATCCAACCACGCAGCCGGGTATATAAACCGTACGAGGCCGTACAGCTACCTACCAAAAAAAAATGGGTAGCCGTACCGCACGGCTAAATGTCTTGACTACAAAATTAGTATAAATACTTTTAGAAAAGTCCTACAAGCCACAGAAGATATTGAAAAACGAATAGCATTTCGGAACGACAAACTGCACATACATTTGAAAAGATGGTCGCCCTTCCTTCCATTGTAAAACCGGAATGTTAATGGAAAATACTCTTCTTTCTACTTCCCCTCCCTCCCTCCCCTCGTGCTCCCCCTGTACTCCCCTCCTTCCCTTTATCCCTCCCCCCGTTGTTGCCTCCCCCCCCCCCCCCCCCCCCCAACCCACCATGATGTTAATATTCATGTCATGTAAACTTTTGTATTCCAAAGATAAGAAGGACGGAGCGGAGCACCACCCGCAGATCCCAGGGCAACAGGACCCCCCGCAGATCCCAGGGCAACAGGACCCCCCGCAGATCCCAGGGCAACAGGACCCCCCGCAGATCCCAGGGCAACAGGACCACCCGCACCACCAGCAGATCCCAGGGAATACTGATACTGAACTGAGGTAGATTCTCAATTCGGTCAGTCCCACTTCTTTTTTAATTAAGTTTTTCTTTTGGCTTGTTCACTCCTGGAAAATGCTGCATGAACAGCATGCCAATATTCCCACAACTATGATTCAGCACTGGAAACGTTTTAATTGTAGAGATTTGCTTTCTTGTGCTGTAGATTAGATGTGCAACAAGGTGTTTCTGATATACTTTTTTCAGTTGTAAAAAGGGGCATGCAAGCTGATTTTTCACTGTCTTTTCTTTTTATTCCTTGGATGATAAGGGTTTCACCCAAGAAACAGTCCATTTCATTTAGGAGGTTATATGTTGTCTAGTTATGAAACTGGATTCATAAAGAAATATATTATCATGTTTCACGAAGTTGATGATGTCAAACTATTCATTTAGTCAGTGTATGCATTCCACACTCAGAGACTGCTAGTAAGCTCTAAACTGAACTAAACTTTGTAGCACAGGAATGACTAGCAGAACATGCTGCCTGACTTGTATTACCAGGCTCACCCACCTGCCAGCAACATGGAGGTGACTCAAACTGCAATCTTCAACATAAATATGACAGTCACGGTGCCCCCGGGGGCAACCCCACAAGTAAGTACCTTGCATTTCTGTAGAGGAGAACATAACTTCCAAGTGCTCTTTGGGTCAGGTGAAAGTGGATTTGAGCCAAAAGTGGCAAAAGAAATTATAAGGTCTGTCAGTCTGTTGAGTGATGAAAATTCCTTGTTTAACCCATTATGACCTACAATGTGTGATGAAAACGGCTTCCTAAAACCTGAGAGGTGTTTTCAGGAAAAAACACATAGTTGACAACACTCATTAAAAAAATTTCTATCTTCACTTTTACACTTCCTAGAAACAAGAAGTACACCACTGGCAAATGCAACGTCTGCGTAGCATCCGGTCTAAACAAAGAAAAAAATACTAGTACATTTAATTGTAATGAAAGTATTTCCAAGTATTTTTTATTATTCAATGTTTCTTTGCTATAACTGGGTCATTTTTTGCTGTAAAAAATTAACAATACTAGTACATGTAATTGTAATGAAAGTAATTCCAAGTATTTTTTATTATTTGTTAATTTATTTTTCAAACAGGTTTATTATTTGCTTTCAGGTCCGTTACCTATCTCGAGTTGGGAGCAGAGATCCCATGGAATGTGTGCGGAACGTCTACAGCAAGGTGATGGCTAAAGGGGCAAGCTTGCATTTCAACAACCAAGGGAAGAGAGGGAAAAGAGCGTTCAGCGTCTTCACTACCCTGCGAGCGGTGATGATGGGTAAGTCGCAATCCATTTTGGACTTGCATTTGTAGCAAAAGTGATTCTATGTATATAACGTATTAAAAAACACAATAAAACAAACAAACAAAAAACACACACAAAACTGGATATTTCTCGAACACTGGGTATGGTGAAAAGCGTGATTATCATGCAGATGATACCATTTTATATATGTCAAAGTTTTTCTGATCTGAGTTTCTGATCAGTATTTGGTCTGCAGAAACCTTTGTTTAGGCTTATTATTCTGTTTTGTTGTTGTTTTTTTGTTGTTGTTGCTTATTACATACTCTTGCCCCTTGATGTCTGATGTCTTACTCGTTTGTGTGTTACAGAAGGAATCCTTGTCAAATATCCAGAGCTGTCCGAAAGTACCAACCATCAAAGAGATAAGTGCCAAGTGGATCACCGGGTCAGGCGACAGGGATGGGGGGAGACAGCAAAGGCACAAACAAAACAGAGGGGGTCAAGACCCGGATCAGAACCCGTAGAGTTGGAGTAGACCTAGAATCATAACATGTGGGCAGTCTACTATGGATACTTGGAAGTGTTACTGGACTGATGACAGTTCCAAACAAGCACTTATTCTTGCAGTATTGCACTAAAGTGGACGGTATTCTGCAAAATATCATAAATGTCCACCCTTAGAGCACCTTCGCATTTAGTGAAACTCTCAGATCTAACAAGACAATACTCAATAAACAACACTGCGTAATACTACAAATGAACTTTTGGGTGACTGAACCTTGGTTGCTTTTGTTGTGTGTGTGGTTTTTTTAAAGATGAGAATAACAACAACACAATGTGTAAGTGATTAGTAGTTGCTTTTTGTAATAATCTGTGTAAATATAAAAAAATAGAACGTTGTGCAAGTTGCCCCTATATGATTTGGTCTTTAAACGTCGCAAAAGGGCATTTTGTATCATTTCTTACGCGCGTACAGATGTTGTATTCCCTGTATAAGGTTTGTATTGAATGAAACATTAATTTGAACGCAAGTTTCAGGTTGATTATGCCTTTACCTACTCATTTTTATCTGGCATTTTTGACTCACATGCTTTAGCAAAAGTGAGTATGTACTCACCCGTGTCGTCCGTCCGGGCGTCCGGTAAAACGTTAACGTTGCACAGGATGATATTTGGGTTGTGAAATGTATTGTGAATTAAAGCTGTAGCTGCACCACGATAGACATCAAAGAAGTGTGGGAGACTGGCAAGAGCTTTGAAGGAGGGAGAAAAGGAATAGAACTAAATCTGAGTGAGGGGAATCAGATCAGTTATGGGAATACTGATACTGAACTGAGGTAGATTCTCAATTTGGTCAGTCCCACTTCTTTTTTAATTAAGTTTTTCTTTTGGCTTGTTCACTCCTGGAAAATGCTGCATGAACAGCATGCCAATACTCCCACAAATATGATTCAGCACTGGAAACGTTTTAATTGTAGAGATTTGCTTTCTTGTGCTGTAGATTAGATGTGCAACAAGGTGTTTCTGATATACTTTTTTCACTTGTAAAAAGGGGCATGCAAGCTGATTTTTCACTGTCTTTTCTTTTTATTCCTTGGATGATAAGGGTTTCACCCAAGAAACAGTCCATTTCATTTAGGAGGTTATATGTTGTCTAGTTATGAAACTGGATTCATAAAGAAATATATTATCATGTTTCAGGAAGTTGATGATGTCAAACTATTCATTTACTCAGTGTATGCATTCCACACTCACAGACTGCTAGTACGCTCTAAAGTGAACTAAACTTTGTAGCACAGGAATGACTAGCAGAACATGCTGCCTGACTTATATTACCAGGCTCCCCCACCTGCCACTGCCAGCAACCAGGGAACTGGGGGGATGAACCACCAATGTGCCATGTTCAACATCAGCATGAATATGGCAACCCCTCATGTCAGTACCTTGCATATCTGTAACTTCCCCGGCGAAATGACATTCTAGAAATTTCCAAAATTCTAGAACATTCTAGAACATTCTAGAATGTTCTGGAATAAATTTGATGAAATTATTCTAGAATTCTTTAATTCCAGAATAATTCTAGAATATTCTAGAACATTACTTTTTCTTAGAATATTATTCTAGAACAAGACCATTCAAAGAATATTCTATAAAATTGTAAATAAAATGATATTAAAAAATATAATAAATAAGAAAAAAACCACGACTAACACCAAAATCAAAGACTTTCGGGCACACGCCCTTCTTCAGTGAACGATGTAGAAACACAAAAATGATGTAATACGTGACGTAAAAAAACTTTAGAATATGACGTTATAAGGCATTCTAGAGCTCTCTCTCTCTCTCTCTCTCTCTCTCTCTCTCTCTCTCTCTCTCTCTCTCTATGTGTGTGTGTGTGTGTGTGTGTGTGTGTGTGTGTGTGTGTGTGTCTCTCTCTCTCTTTCTCTATCACTCTCATCCAATAAAAATTAAAATGTTCGAGTTCGAGTTTTAAAAAAAAGAAGAGAAGTGAACAACAAAGCATTTTAACACACATGCAAGACACTTTAGTGATCACACACAGAATATAAGATTTGGTGTCAACATACATAAATGTAAATTTGATGTTGATGTTCATATAACCCATGCGCTTTGGATGGAACGCGCACGTTGCAATTCCCCCCTTCGCTTAGGGAGCGACGTACTTTGTCCCTCGCGTTGTTTACGTCAAGATCTAAAAATAGCAAACAGCAAACGGAAGTGGCCGACTTATCGCAATGCCTGCTGGGAAGCAGAGAGACCGCGCACTTACAAACTTGTGGAAGTTTGATCAAAATCGGACAAGATTTAGCTCTGTTGTGGCGATTTTTGTCGAGATTTCGACTGACGTTTTCTCTTTTTTCGCGTCATAGCCAACTCCGCATCGGATGAGAGCGAAGGAAGCAACATTGATGCTGATTCTGATTTTGAATGAGACGGGCAGTTCAAGACGGAAAATGGAGATCGAATCTCTGCACGAACGGAAAAGCTTGGTCAGGGTGGACTTTGAAATTCAAGCGGTACATCTCTAAAAGGAATCATTCGCCGACTCGAGCTCGAGTATTCGCCCAGTGCTTCACAGGACTGTCGCGGTGCCCGTGGAGTCGTCCTGCGGCTGCAGGAGCACTGTGATGGCGACCGATGTCCCGCTGTTCAACGGATTCCCAGATGCCAACATGATGGAGGACATAAACAGCCACACGACGCGTGCAGATGGATCTTGATCCGAGAGTGAGAGGTTTTCGTTCTCGTATGCGACACGCCTTTCGACGCGCTTAAGGAGTGAAGATTGACATCCCCTCGGACGCAAAACCTCTTCATGTCTTCTCTCTGATCTTCACAAACGCAATGTGGGAATGACTAGTGACAGAGACAAATCGGTATGCTGAGAGAGAGAGACAGAAGAATCCACCTCCTGCCAGTGCCAGCTCCAAGTGGGCGCAGTGTGACAGTTCCTGAGATGAAAACTTTCATCGGTCTCTGCATCGCAATGGGTGTGCTTGAAGCTTGCATGAGAAGCAAGATTTTTGGCGACAGAAAAAGTGGCTTTTCGAAATTTGAGACTTTGAAGTTCCTCAAGGTAATATCGAGAGAGATTCCTTTCTCTGTGGCGGTACCTGCATCTACAATTAGGTCGCCAATAACTTTCTTCACTGCTCACAAGAATTGTAAGGTATGAGGTACAATTATGAATGAGATTTGATTGATAAAATCAGTTGGATGGAATTTAATTGGTGATTCAGATATCATCTGATGTGTGCAGTTGTTTCAAACACCATCAAACTAAGTATATGAAATTCATATGCCACCTTTTCTAGCTGGATACCAGCATCAAAACTGTGTTATGTTTTAGCTCCTTCACAGTGTTTCAGAGGAGATTACTCTGAGGCAGATCTTTGACATTTGAACTGAATGTAACATCTGAAGCTCAGCTATAATGTCATAGGAATTAGGCAATCTAAGTGTTGTATAATGTTTGCAAGCACGAATCAGATTTGATACAGGAAATTTTCCCTATTTGTCTCATAAACATTTTCTAAGCTTTTGCATAGAATATATAATATGCATTTCTTTTTCCTTTGTTTTATTTTTAATGTTTCCTCAACCATCGACACTACATTGAAGACTTCTGAATAGTTATTAGTTAATCATGATTTATTTATATGTATTAAAAAAAGAATTCCATCATTATTGTAAATGTAATGAAAACTGCAATTGTAATCTTTTCAGGAATACACACATTGTGCACTGTTACAACTGAACTATGGTAAGCAATTCTTGCTTTATGTATGCAGTGATCATCATTATGTACCATTTCAAAATCTGTATTAAATAATCTACATTTAACAGATATTGGTTTGTTGTTTCTTAACTAAATATTCTGTTTGAATGTTGTTGCTAAACAATTCCAAAATACTCTATTACCTTTATTCTTATCAATAATATTGTTCTTGAATTGTTCCAGAATGTGCAGTCAGTTTTCTGGAATTTCATCTTGAATTGTTCCAGAAGTATCTGTCAGTATTCTAGAATATTCTGGAATAACATTCCAGAATATTCTGGAATACGTACTAAAATCCTCTAAGTTATAATAATAATGGTGTTCTGGAATAATTCCAGAATTATTCTAGAACTGTGTTTCCTTCTTCATCTGTAAGTATTCAAGAACATTCATTACCATTCTAGAATATTCTAGAATTATTTTCTAGAATATTCTAGAAAATATTCTAGAATATTTCTAGAATATTTCCTTGAATTCTCATTTAAGCTTCTGTCATTATTCTAGAACCTTGGACTCTGGTTCCAGAAGTCACATTCTAGAATCTTCTGGAACATTTCTAGAATTGTTCTGGAACGATTCCAGACCGTTTCGCCGGGGTTCCAAGTGCTCTTTGGGTCAGGTGAGTTTTTAGTGCCTGATTCCATGATGGACCAATGTGACTTGAGTATTGCATCTTGTTATCAAACTCCAGATGCTTAGATGCACTGATCACATCTGCAACTTTCTATAGCAAAAATCGAAAAGTAATTCAAGTAAATTTTGACATTCTGACTATAATTGAATGGAAGAATGTGAGTGCAACCAAACTACTGAACTAGTTTTCAAAAAGTGTTTATATTTCTGAGGAAATGTTATATTGAAATATAAAGAAGAAAAATTATTTTGGCCTTATTTGTCTTGTTGAATTGTTTCTAGAAAGGAAGATTGAAAGAGCTCTTAATTACCTCCACCAAGGAGATTATGTTTTTCAGTCAGTTGCTTTGTTGGTGTGTTATTTGGCAAAATAACTCAAAACGTTTTAAGACAGATTCTGATGAAATTTAATGAAAGATAAGGGTTTCACCCAAGAAACAGTCCATTTCATTTAGGAGGTTATATGTTGTCTAGTTATGAAACTGGATTCATAAAGAAATATATTATCATGTTTCACGAAGTTGATGATGTCAAACTATTCATTTAGTCAGTGTATGCATTCCACACTCAGAGACTGCTAGTACGCTCTAAAATGAACTAAACTTTGTAGCACAGGAATGACTAGCAGAACATGCTGCCTGACTTATATTACCAGGCTCACCCACCTGCCAGTGCCAGCAATCAACCAGACAACATTTGTGAATGTAAACCTCAACGTATGCCCGGGGGCATACCCACAGGTAAGTACCTTGCATTTCTGTATAGGAGAACATAACTTCCAAGTGCTCTTTGGGTCAGGTGAAAGTGGATTTGAGCCAAAAGTGGCAAAAGAAATTATAAGGTCTGTCAGTCTGTTGAGTGATGAAAATTCCTTGTTTAACCCATTATGACCTACAATGTGTGATGAAAACGGCTTCCTAAAACCTGAGAGGTGTTTTCAGGAAAAAACACAAAGTTGACAACACTCATTAAAAAAATTTCTATCTTCACTTTTACACTTCCTAGAAACAAGAAGTACACCACTGGCAAATGCGACGTCTGCGTAGCATCCGGTCTAAACAAAGAAAAAAATACTAGTACATTTAATTGTAATGAAAGTATTTCCAAGTATTTTTTATTATACAATGTTTCTTTGCTATACCTGGGTCATTTTTTGCTGTAAAAAATTAACAATACTAGTACATGTAATTGTAATGAAAGTAATTCCAAGTATTTTTTATTATTTGTTAATTTATTTTTCAAACAGGTTTATTATTTGCTTTCAGGTCCGTTACCTATCTCGAGTTGGGAGCAGAGATCCCATGGAATGTGTGCGGAACGTCTACAGCAAGGTGATGGCTAAAGGGGCAAGCTTGCATTTCAACAACCAAGGGAAGAGAGGGAAAAGAGCGTTCAGCGTCTTCACTACCCTGCGAGCGGTGATGATGGGTAAGTCGCAATCCATTTTGGACTTGCATTTGTAGCAAAAGTGATTCTATGTATATAACGTATAAAAAACACAATAAAACAAACAAACAAAAAACACACACATAACTGGATATTTCTCGAACACTGGGTATGGTGAAAAGCGTGATTATCATGCAGATGATACCATTTTATATATGTCAAAGTTTTTCTGATCAGTTTCTGATCAGTATTTGGTCTGCAGAAACCTTTGTTTAGGCTTATTATTCTGTTTTGTTGTTGTTTTTTTGTTGTTGTTGCTTATTACATACTCTTGCCCCTTGATGTCTGATGTCTTACTCGTTTGTGTGTTACAGAAGGAATCCTTGTCAAATATCCAGAGCTGTCCGAAAGTACCAACCATCAAAGAGATAAGTGCCAAGTGGTTCACCGGGTCAGGCGACAGGGATGGGGGGAGACAGCAAAGGCACAAACTAAACAGAGGGGGTCAAGACCCGGATCAGAACCCGTAGAGTTGGAGTAGACCTAGAATCATAACATGTGGGCAGTCTACTATGGATACTTGGAAGTGTTACTGGACTGATGACAGTTCCAAACAAGCACTTATTCTTGCAGTATTGCACTAAAGTGGACGGTATTCTGCAAAATATCATAAATGTCCACCCTTAGAGCACCTTCGCATTTAGTGAAACTCTCAGATCTAACAAGACAATACTCAATAAACAACACTGCGTAACACTCCCCAACGGTGAAAGATATTAAAACTAAACGTGATTACATTATGCAAGGCAAGATGATTCTATGTTTGACTTGTCTACCCAGATTGATGAAGGGATCTGTTTGGGGAAGCAGAATCTGTTTTCTTTATTCACCTTGTTTGTGTTCAATTCTTGGTGAACCTTTTCTGTTTGTGGTTGATTACAATTGTAATTTGTATTTTAATGACTGAACCTTTCTAAGTGAAAGGTCATGTAGACATTTGAATATGCTGTTCAAACCATGTATTTAGTTAGAAGGCGGAAAATTGTTGTTACAAATTTTTTTGCTATTGCGATTACTGTCTTTGTTGCTTTAATGTTAAGGTCATGATCGATGGATTAAGTTGTCATTGAAACTTTTGAGATGTACAACCCTGTGCGGACTAATGTACATTATAGTAATTTTTGCAGGGTTTTAACTATGTAGAGGAATGTTTCAGTATGTAAATATTCGAGTCAAACTGTAGACAAAATTTTGTTTCCGCAGATCCCAGGGCAACAGGACCACCCGCAGATCCCAGGGCAACAGGACCCCCCCGCACCACCCGCAGATCCCAGGGCAACAGGACCCCCCGCAGATCCCAGGGCAACAGCACCACCCGCAGATCCCAGGGCAACAGCACCACCCGCAGATCCCAGGGCAACAGGACCCCCCGCACCACCCGCAGATCCCAGGGCAACAGGACCACCCGCAGATCCCAGGGCAACAGGACCACCCGCACCACCCGCAGATCCCAGGGCAACAGGACCACCCGCACCACCCGCAGATCCCAGGGCAACAGGACCACCCGCAGATCCCAGGGCAACAGGACCACCCGCAGATCCCAGGGCAACAGGACCCCCCGCACCACCCGCAGATCCCAGGGCAACAGGACCACCCGCACCACCCGCAGATCCCAGGGCAACAGGACCCCCGCACCACCCGCAGATCCCAGGGCAACAGGACCACCCGCAGATCCCAGGGTAACAGGACCACCCGCAGATCCCAGAGCAACAGGACCACCCGCACCACCCGCAGATCCCAGGGCAACAGGACCACCCGCACCACCCGCAGATCCCAGGGCAACAGCACCACCCGCAGATCCCAGGGCAACAGAACCCCCCCGCACCACCCGCAGATCCCAGGGCAACAGGACCACCCGCAGATCCCAGGGCAACAGGACCACCCGCAGATCCCAAGGCAACAGGACCACCCGCACCACCCGCAGATCCCAAGGCAACAGGACCCCCCGCACCACCCGCAGATCCCAGGGCAACAGGACCACCCGCACCACCCGCAGATCCCAGGGCAACAGGACCACCCGCAGATCCCAAGGCAACAGGACCCCCCGCACCACCCGCAGATCCCAAGGCAACAGGACCCCCCGCACCACCCGCAGATCCCAGGGCAACAGGACCACCCGCACCACCCGCAGATCCCAGGGCAACATGACCACCCGTAGATCCCAGGGCAACAGGACCCCCCGCAGATCCCAGGGCAACAGGACCCCCCGCAGATCCCAAGGCAACAGGACCCCCCGCACCACCCGCAGATCCCAAGGCAACAGGACCCCCCGCAGATCCCAAGGCAACAGGACCCCCCGCACCACCCGCAGATCCCAAGGCAACAGGACCACCCGCAGATCACAGACGACAAGAACCCCCCGCACCAACCGCTCCACACAAACCAACAGGACTTTTTTCTCATGAACCTTTTGAATATTTTTTTTGGATCTTTAATCTTTACAATGTGTATTTTTACATTGAATGAAACATTAATTTGAATGCAAGTTTCAGGTTGATTATGCCATTACCTACTCATTTTTATCTGGCATTTTTTACTCACATGCTTTAGCAAAAGTGAGTATGTACTCACCCGTGTCGTCCGTTTGGGCGTCCGGTAAAACGTTAACGTTGCACAGGATGATATTTGGGTTGTGAAATGTATTGTGAATTAAAGCTGTAGCTGCACCACGATAGACATCAAAGAAGTGTGGGAGACTGGCAAGAGCTTTGAAGGAGGGAGAAAAGGAATAGAACTAAATGTGAGTGAGGGGAATCAGATCAGTTATGGGAATACTGATACTGAACTGAGGTAGATTCTCAATTCGGTCAGTCCCACTTCTTTTTTAATTAAGTTTTTCCTTTGGCTTGTTCACTCCTGGAAAATGCTGCATGAACAGCATGCCAATACTCCCACAAATATGATTCAGCACTGGAAACGTTTTAATTGTAGAGATTTGCTTTCTTGTGCTGTAGATTAGATGTGCAACAAGGTGTTTCTGATATACTTTTTTTCAGTTGTAAAAAGGGGCATGCAAGCTGATTTTTCACTGTCTTTTCTTTTTATTCCTTGGATGATAAGGGTTTCACCCAAGAAACAGTCCATTTCATTTAGGAGGTTATATGTTGTCTAGTTATGAAACTGGATTCATAAAGAAATATATTATGTTTCACGAAGTTGATGATGTCTAACTATTCATTTAGTCAGTGTATGCATTCCACACTCAGAGACTGCTAGTACGCTCTAAAGTGAACTAAACTTTGTAGCACAGGAATGACTAGCAGAACATGCTGCCTGACTTATATTACCAGGCTCACTAACAGCCCCCACCTGCCAGGAACCAGGCCACTGAGGTGACACAGACGGCCATATTCAATGTCAACATGAATGTATGCCCGGGGGCAACCCCTCAGGGAAGTACCTTGCATTTCTGTAGAGGAGAACATAACTTCCAAGTGCTCTTTGGGTCAGGTGAAAGTGGATTTGAGCCAAAAGTGGCTAAAGAAATGATAAGGTCTGTCAGTCTGTTGAGTGATGAAAATTCCTTGTTTAACCCATTGCCATAACTTTGCCCAATCCTGCCTCAATTGGGCTGCATTTGCACCGCCCTATTCGGGCCCAATCTGGTCACCCCTATCAGGCTTTCCAATCTGGCCCCTATATGGGCCCCAACGTGTGTGCTGTGTGGGTCTTGGGTTGGATCGAAGCGTTTCTCTCAGACAGAACCCAGTGTGTCACTGTCCTCACAGCAAGCCAGTAACGAGCGGTGTGCCACAAGGAAGCGTCTGCGGGCCTCTGCTTTTTGTGATCTACATCAACGACCTGCTGGAGATGTGCTCATGCCCCATACGTCTATTCGCGGACGACACAAAAGTATACAACCGCAGTGACACAGAGAAGGGGTCAGAGGCGCTACAGGATGATCTGGACAGCCTGCAACAATGGTCGGACAAATGGCTGCTCCGCTTCTACCCAGAGAAGTGCCACGCCCTGAAATTAGGCAACAAAAAATCGGGGGCCAAGTACCTCATGAGAGGGAAGAGGGGTGATGTTGACTTCAGCGTTCAATTGCAAAAGAGCGAGGTGGAGAAAGACTTGGGCGTTTATATTGACAGTGGACTAACATTCAAAACGCACGGCAGAATAGCCACAGCAAAGGCCAACAAAGTAGTGGGTATCATCAGAAGAACGTTCGACTATCTGACGGAAGATCTGTTCATCCAACTGTACAAGTGCCTACTCAGCCTAGTCTGCATGGTTGTACATTGAAAAGCACCATGGAGGATAAAAATCTACGAATTGCTTCTCTGTTAAACACGTGTAGTTCAGGTAATATGCCTGCTGCTGACCAGAAAGAACTGAGTGAGCTGATTACAGAGTATTTTGTCTCCAATTCGTTGGATGATTCTCTGAGTAATGAGTTTGAATCTGAGTGTGAAACGTCGGAGAGGGAGGAGGAAGAAAGTGGAGAAAACGACGCTTGCTAACTTTTAGATGTTTTGATGATTAAATTTAAAGGATTTCTAAATAAATTCATATGATCATTATGTCTACATTCTAAAGAATGATGTGAAATGGAAAAAATAAACGGTATACTAGACGTCAGACAAATTAACAGACACGCAGTGTACTGTGTAAGGTCACATATTACAGACACCAGCGGACCACTTGTTGGTAATGAAATAAATAAAAATGTATGGTCAATTCAAATTAATTTGAACATTTATAAAATGCACAGTACCTCACCTGGTGATCAGGCGAGCTCACTATGCATGACAGTTAAAATAGAAAAGTTAAAACATTCAATTAGAGAAAAACAAGGTAAAACACATTTATGCAGTCGCACATACAACTGATACAGCCAGCACACATTACACATGCATATAAACTTGCATCAAAATGCACAATAGATACTAGATTGAAAAATTTCCAGTTTAAGTTTTTGCATCGTATAATTTCAACCAACACCTTTCTTCTCAGGATAAGAAAAGTATCATCATCTCTATGTGGATTTTGTTTGTGCAATCCAGAAACACTGGAACACGTGTTCTGGGAGTGTGAAGTGATTCAGGCCTTCTGGGCTGATTTACAATTATATCTACAACGTCACACTCTTTCGATCAATATTAATAGAAAAACGGTATTCTTTGGAGATACTATGTCTAACGACGTTGGAAATCTTATAATATTAAGTGCCAAACAATATATTTTTCATGCTAAATGTCTTGACTACAAAATCAGTATAGATACTTTTAGAAAAGTCCTACAAGCCACAGAAGATATTGAAAAACGAATAGCATTTCGGAACGACAAACTGCACATACATTTGAAAAGATGGTCGCCCTTCCTTCCATTGTAAAACCGGAATGTCAAGGGAAAATACTCTTCTTTCTACATTCCCTCCCTCCCTCCCCTCGTGCTCCCCTTGTACTCCCCTCCTTCCCCTTTATCCCTCCCCCTGATGCAGCCTCCCCCCCCCCCCCCCCCCAACCCACTATTATGTTAATATTCATGTCATGTAAACTTTTGTATTCCAAAGATAAGAAGGACGGAGTGGAGCACCACCCGCAGATCCCAGGGCAACAGGACCCCCCGCACCACCCGCAGATCCCAGGGCAAGAGGACCACCCGCACCACACGGAATCCCAGGGCAACAGGACCACCCGCACATCACAGACGACAGGAACCCCCCGCACCAACCGCTCCACACAAACCAACAGGACTTTTTTCTCATGAACCTTTTGAATATTTTTTTTTAAATCTTTACCGGTAAAACGTTAACGTTGCACAGGATGATATTTGGGTTGTGAAATGTATTGTGAATTAAAGCTGTAGCTGCACCACGATAGACATCAAAGAAGTGTGGGAGACTGGCAAGAGCTTTGAAGGAGGGAGAAAAGGAATAGAACTAAAGGTGAGTGAGGGGAATCAGATCAGTTATGGGAATACTGATACTGAACTGAGGTAGATTCTCAATTCGGTCAGTCCCACTTCTTTTGAAATTAAGCTTTTCCTTTGGCTTGTTCACTCCTGGAAAATGCTGCATGAACAGCATGCCAATACTCCCACAAATATGATTCAGCACTGGAAACGTTTTAATTGTAGAGATTTGCTTTCTTGTGCTGTAGATTAGATGTGCAACAAGGTGTTTCTGATATAATTGTTTCAGTAGTAAAAAGGGGCATGCATGCAGATTTCTCACTGTATTTTCTCTTTATTCCTTGGATGTTTCTCCACCTTCATGGAGAAGTGTATGATAATTTCTATTCATCATATTTCACAATCCTAAGAGTTTGGATGTGGTTTTTTAAATAAATATAGTTGTGTAGACCCAGCAAACACCATACCCCGGCCCTATCTAGGCCCATTAATGGATTTGAATGGTTATCCAGGCCCATGATAGCCATCTTGGTACGGGGATGGCCTAGTGTTGGCTGCCGTGATAGACTCGCTATCTCGGCAGTGCCGGGAATAGCCTAGTTTTGCCGAGGTCGGTTTTGAATGGCGCGTACGTTGGAACACGCGCGTGTTTCTTCAGCAAGCTTCAACCTTGACCAAAAAATATGCGCTGATTTTAGAATTTCATAAAAAAATTGAATTGATTTAATAATGGTAAAAATGACTGTCGAGTTTGTGAATATTGAGTTATAATTCACTGCAAATCCTGGAAGTGTGCCGTGCAAATCGTATCGTATTTCCTGCATCTGCAGTCTCGATGTATCGTTCACAGACAGACTTCACCAAAGTCAGATATTCTTCCACAGCTTACAGCTTGCCACGACGAGTCTTTGTTTAAACGTACTGATAAGTGTATTATTAAGTTAACTTTCAGTTACTTTAGTGTTTCGATCTTTTCCACCGGCCCGGTCGTCTTTTGCTAGAGAGTACACTATACGTACTGATCAGCTTCGAAAACCGCGTGGTCACTACTACAGTAGAGGTGCTGACAACGATCTGAATAATCGAGTGCAGTCCTCTCAAGTAGCCTTTTATTAATTAAGCTGCTTGGGGCCTTGAGTTTTGCCTGAAATCCTTTTTGTTTTGTTTCTTTTATTGATATATTATTTGTTTTTGCTTGGAATTCTGTTGTTTCCCGCCAAGAAGAAAATCAAAATGGCTGGAGCCATTGGAGGTGCTAAGTATCATCAAATGAGAAGGAAGATTAGAAAGATTGTTAGGGAGGATATGGCAGCCTGCATGTCCGAGAGCCAAGCTCTATCAGATCAGGCTAAAAACAAAGAAGTTAGGTTAGATCAGTCAGATAATGGATGTGATTTCTTGAATATTGAAGATGGCAGTGTAGGTTTTGTTGGTTCTTCTGAGGATTTGAATACCAGTATGTCGGCTACGATGGATGTTTCTAACATGGCAGACAGTATTTTTGAGCATGCTTTTGTGGAAACTGATGACACTGTATTCAGAAACTTCTTGGATAGCATTGAAGCAGATTCTGATGACGGTGGATCTTGCTCAGAGAGTGATGATGAAGAAGAACAAGATAAGTGTGAGACAAGCCTTGCTTCAGAGCTTGCTTCATGGGCAGTTAGTTACTCTATCACTTTGATCGCTCTTTCTGCTCTGTTATCCATTCTCCGCATGTTCCATCCTAGCCTGCCTAAGGACCCCAGAACCTTGCTAAAGACACCACGGGTTAGCACTGTCAAGTCAGTTGCAGGTGGATCTTATTTTCATTTTGGAGTTGTCAAGGCGTTGCAAAAGTCAAGGGAGCTCTTGAGTTTTTTGTCATCTACTTGTCCTCTCACCCCCCCAGTAATCTCTCTTCAAATCAACATTGACGGATTACCTATTTCAAAGAGTGGGACAAAGGTATTGTGGCCTATTCTTGCAAAAATATGTAAACCCTTCACTGCAGATCCATTCATGGTGGGCATCTATTGTGGAGATGGCAAACCAGCAGATGTTGATGAGTATTTGCTAGATTTTGTGAACGAGATGCAAGTCTTGGAGCAAGGACCTGCTCACATTGATGTAAATGGTCAGCAATATCCTTTCCATGTGAAATTGTCATGTTTTGTGTGTGATGCACCAGCACGGGCATTTGTCAAGAAAACTAAAGGTCACACGGGGTATCATTCATGTGAGAAATGTACTCAAAGAGGATCTAGAGTTGCAGGGAGAACAGCATTTTGTGAGATCGGTGCTCCTCCTCGAACGGACACCTCATTCAGGGCTAAAACGGATAAGGAACATCACCAAAGGGATGTGGGTTTCTCTCCATTCTGCCAGCTCTCTATTGACTTGGTAACAGGGTTCCCATTAGATTATATGCACATGGTCTGTCTGGGGGTGACTCGCAGATTGTTCATGTTTTGGCTAAAGAGCCCTGCCAGGAGTGCTTTCAGGTTGGGTCAAAATGCGATTCGTCAGATTTCACTTGCGCTTGTCATGGCAAAAGATTGTATTCCTAATGAGTTTGCTAGAGTATGTCGCAGTTTATCTGATGTTGAACGCTGGAAGGCAACAGAATTTCGTCAATTTTTGCTGTACACATACAGCGGTATTGTTGTCCTGAAGGGACATCTTGCGCAAGAGTGCTATGACAATTTCCTACTTTTGTTTGTAGGTATTCACTGCTTGTCCAGTCAAACTCTTTGGTCAGAAGCAAATGCAATGTATGCTCACAAACTTTTGTGCCGGTTTGTTAGAGATGCACAAGTTTTGTATGGTCGTGAGTTTGTCGTTTTCAACGTTCACAATTTAACCCATCTTTCTGAAGATGTGGTAAGGTTTGGACCTCTTGATGCATTCTCAGCATTTCCTTTTGAAAATTGTCTTGGAAAAATTAAGAAACTTATCCGCAAGCCCCAATTTGCATTGGAGCAAATTGTCAGGAGAGTTTGTGAGAAGGATGGGGTGCTGACAAGGGAATCAAAAAAGCGTCCAGCAAATAATGTGCCTCTTCGAGAACATTATCATGGTCCTCTTCCACCTGGTATTGGTAAATGTTTGCAATTTAGACAGGTGTATCATAATGATTTTTTGCTTTCCACTGCACAAGCTGATAACTGTATTATGGTTGGTCACCGATTTTATTTGATACAGAACATTGTGGCTGTGGATGGTGCAGGAGAACCTACTCTTGTCTTACGGCGTTTAACTGCTACTAGGGACTTGTTCACTTATCCTTGCAATTCTTCACATTTCGGTGTTGTGATAGCGTCAAGGTTGTCAGATCGCTTGGAAACTGCTGTTGTCAGTCAGGTTGTGAAGAAATGTGTCATGCTTCCATACAAGGATGGAGAGCACGTGTTGGTTCCTCTTGGTCACAGTATACTGTAAATTTATTTTTGCAGGATAATCAAGATCATGCACTTTGTAGAAGTAGAGACAGTTTTATATCATCCCCCATCCTCCAGGCATGTGATTTGTTTGTTAATTAACAAACGTAATCCGTTTTTTGCTCACCTATTATGGCTATTTGCTATCCCTTGACCTCTCAAGAATGCATTTCTTATATTCAAACTGTTTGAGAATTCTGTTTTCATGACAAAAAAATGTTCACGCACTTGAAGTTGAAATGTTCAAAAGATTTGACAGGTCGGGGAGTGTTGAAAACTTTTTAAGCTGGAGCTGGGTGGAGGAGAACGTGACACTTTTGTTTGAAATGATTATGAATTTCCAGCAGCAAGAAAACCAAGTTATGTTGACTAGTTAAAGTAGTGTTGTATAGGCGGCCTTTGCACATTTTCATAATGAATTTGTAGCAGCAGGAAAGCCAAGTATTCTTGCCTTTTAAGAACCTTTAGCTTCAGAGGGCCTCCCCCTGACCCCAAAAGGGCATCACCCGTTGATCCTACTTGCCCCCAGCCCCCGCAATGTTTTTGGATAATTTCACAATTTTGGAATCCCATGCCTGACCT
>JAWQFJ010022005.1:0-37500 GCA_034096865.1 Theodoxus fluviatilis
CCAGCTGAAGAGAGAGCACTGAGCAGCCAGACTTCCAGCTCAAGAGAGGGCACTGAGCAGCCAGGAGTTCCAGCTGAAGAGAGGCACTGAGCAGCCAGGAGTTCCAGCTGAAGAGAGGGCACTGAGCAGCCAGGAGTTCCAGCTGAAGAGAGGGCACTGAGCAGCCAGGAGTTCCAGCTGAAGAGAGGGCACTGAGCAGCCAGAAGTTCCAGCTGACGAGAGGGCACTGAGCAGCCAGGAGTTCCAGCTGAAGAGAGGGCACTGAGCAGCCAGCTGAAGAGAGAGCACTGAGCAGCCAAGAGTTCCAGCTCAAGAGAGGGCACTGAGCAGCCAGGAGTTCCAGCTGAAGAGAAGGCACTGAGCAGCCAGGAGTTCCAGCTGAAGAGAGGGCACTGAGCAGCCAGGAGTTCCAGCTGAAGAGAGGGCACTGAGCAGCCAGGAGTTCCAGCTGAAGAGAGGGCACTGAGCAGCCAGAAGTTCCAGCTGACGAGAGGGCACTGAGCAGCCAGGAGTTCCAGCTGAAGAGAGGGCACTGAGCAGCCAGCTGAAGAGAGAGCACTGAGCAGCCAAGAGTTCCAGCTCAAGAGAGGGCACTGAGCAGCCAGGAGTTCCAGCTGAAGAGAGGGCACTGAGCAGCCAGGAGTTCCAGCTGAAGAGAGGGCACTGAGCAGCCAGGAGTTCCAGCTGAAGAGAGGGCACTGAGCAGCCAGCTGAAGAGAGGGCACTGAGCAGCCAGGAGTTCCAGCTGAAGAGAGGGCACTGAGCAGTCAGGACTTCCAGCTGAAGACAGGGCACTGAGCAGCCAGGACTTCCAGCTGAAGAGAGGGCACTGAGCAGCCAGGAGTTCCAGCTGAAGAGAGGGCACTGAGCAGCCAGCTGAAGAGAGGGCACTGAGCAGCCAGCTGAAGAGAGGGCACTGAGCAGCCAGGACTTCCAGCTGAAGAGAGGGCGCTGAGCAGCCAGGAGTTCCAGCTGAAGAGAAGGCACTGAGCAGCCAGGAGTTCCAGCTGAAAGGAAGGCACTGAGCAGCCAGGACTTCCAGCTGAAGAGAAGGCACTGAGCAGCCAGGACTTCCAGCTGAAGAGAGGGCACTGAGCAGCCAGCTGAAGAGAGGGCACTGAGCAGCCAGGACTTCCAGCTGAAGAGAGGGCGCTGAGCAGCCAGGAGTTCCAGCTGAAGAGAGGGCACTGAGCAGCCAGGAGTTCCAGCTGAAGAGAGGGCACTGAGCAGCGAGGAGTTCCAGCTGAAGAGAGGGCACTGAGCAGCCAGGAGTTCCAGCTGAAGAGAGGGCACTGAGCAGCCAGGACTTCCAGCTGAAGAGAGGGCACTGAGCAGCCAGAAGTTCCAGCTGACGAGAGGGCACTGAGCAGCCAGGAGTTCCAGCTGAAGAGAGGGCAGTTAGCAGCCAGCTGAAGAGAGAGCACTGAGCAGCCAGAGTTCCAGCTCAAGAGAGGGCACTGAGCAGCCAGGAGTTCCAGCTGAAGAGAGGGCACTGAGCAGCCAGGAGTTCCAGCTGAAGAGAGGGCACTGAGCAGCCAGGAGTTCCAGCTGAAGAGAGGGCACTGAGCAGCCAGGAGTTCCAGCTGAAGAGAGGGCACTGAGCAGCCAGCTGAAGAGAGGGCACTGAGCAGCCAGGAGTTCCAGCTGAAGAGAGGGCACTGAGCAGTCAGGACTTCCAGCTGAAGACAGGGCACTGAGCAGCCAGGACTTCCAGCTGAAGAGAGGGCACTGAGCAGTCAGGAGTTCCAGCTGAAGAGAGAGCACTGAGCAGCCAGGACTTCCAGCTGAAGAGAGAGCACTGAGCAGCCAGCTGAAGAGAGGGCACTGAGCAGTCAGGAGTTCCAGCTGAAGAGAGAGCACTGAGCAGCCAGCTGAAGAGAGGGCACTGAGCAGCCAGGAGTTCCAGCTGAAGAGAGGGCAGTGAGCAGCCAGGAGTTCCAGCTGAAGAGAGGGCACTGAGCAGCCAGCTGAAGAGAGGGCACTGAGCAGCCAGCTGAAGAGAGGGCACTGAGCAGCCAGGAGTTCCAGCTGAAGAGAGGGCAGTGAGCAGCCAGGAGTTCCAGCTGAAGAGAGGGCACTGAGCAGCCAGGAGTTCCAGCTGAAGAGAGGGCACTGAGCAGCCAGGAGTTCCAGCTGAAGAGAGGGCAGTGAGCAGCCAGCTGAAGAGAGGGCAGTGAGCAGCCAGGAGTTCCAGCTGAAGAGAGGGCACTGAGCAGCCAGGAGTTCCAGCTGAAGAGAGGGCACTGAGCAGCCAGCTGAAGAGAGGGCACTGAGCAGCCAGGAGTTCCAGCTGAAGAGAGGGCACTGAGCAGCCAGCTGAAGAGAGGGCACTGAGCAGCCAGGAGTTCCAGCTGAAGAGAGGGCACTGAGCAGCCAGGAGTTCCAGCTGAAGAGAGGGCACTGAGCAGCCAGGAGTTCCAGCTGAAGAGAGGGCACTGAGCAGCCAGCTGAAGAGAGGCACTGAGCATCCAGCTGAAGAGAGGGCACTGAGCAGCCAGGAGTTCCAGCTGAAGAGAGGGCACTGAGCAGCCAGGAGTTCCAGCTGAAGAGAAGGCACTGAGCAGCCAGGAGTTCCAGCTGAAGAGAAGGCACTGAGCAGCCAGGACTTCCAGCTGAAGAGAGGGCACTGAGCAGCCAGGAGTTCCAGCTGAAGAGAGGGCACTGAGCAGCCAGCTGAAGAGAGGGCACTGAGCAGCCAGGAGTTCCAGCTGAAGAGAGGGCACTGAGCAGCCAGGAGTTCCAGCTGAAGAGAGGGCACTGAGCAGCCAGGAGTTCCAGCTGAAGAGAGGGCACTGAGCAGCCAGGAGTTCCAGCTGAAGAGAGGGCACTGAGCAGCCAGGAGTTCCAGCTGACGAGAGGGCACTGAGCAGCCAGGAGTTCCAGCTGAAGAGAGGGCACTGAGCAGCCAGCTGAAGAGAGAGCACTGAGCAGCCAAGAGTTCCAGCTCAAGAGAGGGCACTGAGCAGCCAGGAGTTCCAGCTGAAGAGAAGGCACTGAGCAGCCAGGAGTTCCAGCTGAAGAGAGGGCACTGAGCAGCCAGGAGTTCCAGCTGAAGAGAGGGCACTGAGCAGCCAGGAGTTCCAGCTGAAGAGAGGGCACTGAGCAGCCAGAAGTTCCAGCTGACGAGAGGGCACTGAGCAGCCAGGAGTTCCAGCTGAAGAGAGGGCACTGAGCAGCCAGCTGAAGAGAGAGCACTGAGCAGCCAAGAGTTCCAGCTCAAGAGAGGGCACTGAGCAGCCAGGAGTTCCAGCTGAAGAGAGGGCACTGAGCAGCCAGGAGTTCCAGCTGAAGAGAGGGCACTGAGCAGCCAGGAGTTCCAGCTGAAGAGAGGGCACTGAGCAGCCAGGAGTTCCAGCTGAAGAGAGGGCACTGAGCAGCCAGAAGTTCCAGCTGACGAGAGGGCACTGAGCAGCCAGGAGTTCCAGCTGAAGAGAGGGCACTGAGCAGCCAGCTGAAGAGAGAGCACTGAGCAGCCAAGAGTTCCAGCTCAAGAGAGGGCACTGAGCAGCCAGGAGTTCCAGCTGAAGAGAGGGCACTGAGCAGCCAGGAGTTCCAGCTGAAGAGAGGGCACTGAGCAGCCAGGAGTTCCAGCTGAAGAGAGGGCACTGAGCAGCCAGGACTTCCAGCTGAAGAGAGAGCACTGAGCAGCCAGGACTTCCAGCTGAAGAGAGGGCACTGAGCAGCCAGGACTTCCAGCTGAAGAGAGGCACTGAGCAGCCAGGACTTCCAGCTGAAGAGAGGGCACTGAGCAGCCAGGACTTCCAGCTGAAGAGAGAGCACTGAGCAGCCAGGAGTTCCAGCTGAAGAGAGGGCACTGAGCAGCCAGGAGTCCAGCTGAAGAGAGGGCACTGAGCAGCCAGGAGTTCCAGCTGAAGAGAGGGCACTGAGCAGCCAGGAGTTCCAGCTGAAGAGAGGGCACTGAGCAGCAGGAGTTCCAGCTGAAGAGAGGGCACTGAGCAGCCAGGAGTTCCAGCTGAAGAGAGGGCACTGAGCAGCCAGGAGTTCCAGCTGAAGAGAGGGCACTGAGCAGCCAGGAGTTCCAGCTGAAGAGAGGGCACTGAGCAGCCAGGAGTTCCAGCTGAAGAGAGGGCACTGAGCAGCCAGGAGTTCCAGCTGAAGAGAGGGCACTGAGCAGCCAGGAGTTCCAGCTGAAGAGAGGGCACTGAGCAGCCAGGAGTTCCAGCTGAAGAGAGGGCACTGAGCAGCCAGGAGTTCCAGCTGAAGAGAGGGCACTGAGCAGCCAGGAGTTCCAGCTGAAGAGAGGGCACTGAGCAGCCAGGAGTTCCAGCTGAAGAGAGGGCACTGAGCAGCCAGCTGAAGAGAGGGCACTGAGCAGCCAGGAGTTCCAGCTGAAGAGAGGGCACTGAGCAGCCAGGAGTTCCAGCTGAAGAGAGGGCACTGAGCAGCCAGGAGTTCCAGCTGAAGAGAGGGCACTGAGCAGCCAGGACTTCCAGCTGAAGAGAGGCACTGAGCAGCCAGGACTTCCAGCTGAAGAGAGGGCACTGAGCAGCCAGGACTTCCAGCTGAAGAGAGAGCACTGAGCAGCCAGGACTTCCAGCTGAAGAGAGGGCACTGAGCAGCCAGGACTTCCAGCTGAAGAGAGGGCACTGAGCAGCCAGGAGTTCCAGCTGAAGAGAGGGCACTGAGCAGCCAGGACTTCCAGCTGAAGAGAGGGCACTGAGCAGCCAGGAGTTCCAGCTGAAGAGAGGGCACTGAGCAGCCAGGACTTCCAGCTGAAGAGAGGGCACTGAGCAGTCAGGAGTTCCAGCTGAAGAGAGAGCACTGAGCAGCCAGGACTTCCAGCTGAAGACAGGGCACTGAGCAGCCAGGAGTTCCAGCTGAAGAGAGGGCACTGAGCAGTCAGGAGTTCCAGCTGAAGAGAGAGCACTGAGCAGCCAGGAGTTCCAGCTGAAGAGAGGGCACTGAGCAGCCAGGAGTTCCAGCTGAAGAGAGGGCACTGAGCAGCCAGCTGAAGAGAGGGCACTGAGCAGCCAGGAGTTCCAGCTGAAGAGAGGGCACTGAGCAGCCAGCTGAAGAGAGGGCACTGAGCAGCCAGCTGAAGAGAGGGCACTGAGCAGCAAGGACTTCCAGCTGAAGAGAGGGCGCTGAGCAGCCAGGAGTTCCAGCTGAAGAGAAGGCACTGAGCAGCCAGGAGTTCCAGCTGAAGAGAGGGCACTGAGCAGCCAGGACTTCCAGCTGAAGAGAGGGCGCTGAGCAGCCAGGAGTTCCAGCTGAAGAGAAGGCACTGAGCAGCCAGGAGTTCCAGCTGAAGACAGGGCACTGAGCAGCCAGCTGAAGAGAAGGCACTGAGCAGCCAGGAGTTCCAGCTGAAGAGAGGGCACTGAGCAGCCAGGAGTTCCAGCTGAAGAGAGGGCACTGAGCAGCCAGCTGAAGAGAGGGCACTGAGCAGCCAGCTGAAGAGAGGGCACTGAGCAGCCAGGACTTCCAGCTGAAGAGAGGGCGCTGAACAGCCAGGAGTTCCAGCTGAAGAGAAGGCACTGAGCAGCCAGGAGTTCCAGCTGAAGAGAAGGCACTGAGCAGCCAGGACTTCCAGCTGAAGAGAAGGCACTGAGCAGCCAGGACTTCCAGCTGAAGAGAGGGCACTGAGCAGCCAGCTGAAGAGAGGGCAATGAGCAGCCAGGACTTCCAGCTGAAGAGAGGGCGCTGAGCAGCCAGGAGTTCCAGCTGAAGAGAAGGCACTGAGCAGCCAGGAGTTCCAGCTGAAGAGAGGGCACTGAGCAGCCAGGAGTTCCAGCTGAAGAGAGGGCACTGAGCAGCCAGGATTTCCAGCTAAAGAGAGGGCACTGAGCAGCCAGAAGTTCCAGCTGACGAGAGGGCACTGAGCAGCCAGGAGTTCCAGCTGAAGAGAGGGCACTGAGATGCCAGCTGAAGAGAGAGCACTGAGCAGCCAAGAGTTCCAGCTCAAGAGAGGGCACTGAGCAGCCAGGAGTTCCAGCTGAAGAGAAGGCACTGAGCAGCCAGGAGTTCCAGCTGAAGAGAGGGCACTGAGCAGCCAGGAGTTCCAGCTGAAGAGAGGGCACTGAGCAGCCAGGAGTTCCAGCTGAAGAGAGGGCACTGAGCAGCCAGAAGTTCCAGCTGACGAGAGGGCACTGAGCAGCCAGGAGTTCCAGCTGAAGAGAGGGCACTGAGCAGCCAGCTGAAGAGAGAGCACTGAGCAGCCAAGAGTTCCAGCTCAAGAGAGGGCACTGAGCAGCCAGGAGTTCCAGCTGAAGAGAGGGCACTGAGCAGCCAGGAGTTCCAGCTGAAGAGAGGGCACTGAGCAGCCAGGAGTTCCAGCTGAAGAGAGGGCACTGAGCAGCCAGCTGAAGAGAGGGCACTGAGCAGCCAGGAGTTCCAGCTGAAGAGAGGGCACTGAGCAGTCAGGACTTCCAGCTGAAGACAGGGCACTGAGCAGCCAGGACTTCCAGCTGAAGAGAGGGCACTGAGCAGCCAGGAGTTCCAGCTGAAGAGAGGGCACTGAGCAGCCAGCTGAAGAGAGGGCACTGAGCAGCCAGCTGAAGAGAGGGCACTGAGCAGCCAGGACTTCCAGCTGAAGAGAGGGCGCTGAGCAGCCAGGAGTTCCAGCTGAAGAGAAGGCACTGAGCAGCCAGGAGTTCCAGCTGAAAGGAAGGCACTGAGCAGCCAGGACTTCCAGCTGAAGAGAAGGCACTGAGCAGCCAGGACTTCCAGCTGAAGAGAGGGCACTGAGCAGCCAGCTGAAGAGAGGGCACTGAGCAGCCAGGACTTCCAGCTGAAGAGAGGGCGCTGAGCAGCCAGGAGTTCCAGCTGAAGAGAGGGCACTGAGCAGCCAGGAGTTCCAGCTGAAGAGAGGGCACTGAGCAGCGAGGAGTTCCAGCTGAAGAGAGGGCACTGAGCAGCCAGGAGTTCCAGCTGAAGAGAGGGCACTGAGCAGCCAGGACTTCCAGCTGAAGAGAGGGCACTGAGCAGCCAGAAGTTCCAGCTGACGAGAGGGCACTGAGCAGCCAGGAGTTCCAGCTGAAGAGAGGGCAGTTAGCAGCCAGCTGAAGAGAGAGCACTGAGCAGCCAAGAGTTCCAGCTCAAGAGAGGGCACTGAGCAGCCAGGAGTTCCAGCTGAAGAGAGGGCACTGAGCAGCCAGGAGTTCCAGCTGAAGAGAGGGCACTGAGCAGCCAGGAGTTCCAGCTGAAGAGAGGGCACTGAGCAGCCAGGAGTTCCAGCTGAAGAGAGGGCACTGAGCAGCCAGCTGAAGAGAGGGCACTGAGCAGCCAGGAGTTCCAGCTGAAGAGAGGGCACTGAGCAGTCAGGACTTCCAGCTGAAGACAGGGCACTGAGCAGCCAGGACTTCCAGCTGAAGAGAGGGCACTGAGCAGTCAGGAGTTCCAGCTGAAGAGAGAGCACTGAGCAGCCAGGACTTCCAGCTGAAGAGAGAGCACTGAGCAGCCAGCTGAAGAGAGGGCACTGAGCAGTCAGGAGTTCCAGCTGAAGAGAGAGCACTGAGCAGCCAGCTGAAGAGAGGGCACTGAGCAGCCAGGAGTTCCAGCTGAAGAGAGGGCAGTTAGCAGCCAGGAGTTCCAGCTGAAGAGAGGGCACTGAGCAGCCAGCTGAAGAGAGGTCACTGAGCAGCCAGCTGAAGAGAGGGCACTGAGCAGCCAGGAGTTCCAGCTGAAGAGAGGGCAGTTAGCAGCCAGGAGTTCCAGCTGAAGAGAGGGCAGTTAGCAGCCAGGAGTTCCAGCTGCAGAAAGGGCACTGAGCAGCGAGGAGTTCCAGCTGAAGAGAGGGCAGTGAGCAGCCAGCTGAAGAGAGGTCAATGAGCAGCCAGAAGTTCCAGCTGAAGAGAGGGCACTGAGCAGCCAGCTGAAGAGAGGGCACTGAGCAGCCAGCTGAAGAGAGGGCACTGAGCAGCCAGCTGAAGAGAGGGCACTGAGCAGCCAGAAGTTCCAGCTGAAGAGAGGGCACTGAGCAGCCAGCTGAAGAGAGGGCACTGAGCAGCCAGGAGTTTCAGCTGAAGAGAGGGCACTGAGCAGCCAGGAGTTCCAGCTGAAGAGAGGGCACTGAGCAGCCAGGAGTTCCAGCTGAAGAGAGGGCACTGAGCAGCCAGCTGAAGAGAGGGCACTGAGCATTCAGCTGAAGAGAGGGCACTGAGCAGCCAGGACTTCCAGCTGAAGAGAGGGCGCCGAGCAGCCAGGAGTTCCAGCTGAAGAGAAGGCACTGAGCAGCCAGGAGTTCCAGCTGAAGAGAAGGCACTGAGCAGCCAGGACTTCCAGCTGAAGAGAAGGCACTGAGCAGCCAGGACTTCCAGCTGAAGAGAGGGCACTGAGCAGCCAGCTGAAGAGAGGGCACTGAGCAGCCAGGACTTCCAGCTGAAGAGAGGGCGCTGAGCAGCCAGGAGTTCCAGCTGAAGAGAAGGCACTGAGCAGCCAGGAGTTCCAGCTGAAGAGAGGGCACTGAGCAGCCAGGAGTTCCAGCTGAAGAGAGGGCACTGAGCAGCCAGAAGTTCCAGCTGACGAGAGGGCACTGAGCAGCCAGGAGTTCCAGCTGAAGAGAAGGCACTGAGCAGCCAGCTGAAGAGAGAGCACTGAGCAGCCAAGAGTTCCAGTTCAAGAGAGGGCACTGAGCAGCCAGGACTTCCAGCTGAAGAGAGGGCGCTGAGCAGCCAGGAGTTCCAGCTGAAGAGAAGGCGCTGAGCAGCCAGGAGTTCCAGCTGAAGAGAGGGCACTGAGCAGCCAGGAGTTCCAGCTGAAGAGAGGGCACTGAGCAGCCAGAAGTTCCAGCTGACGAGAGGGCACTGAGCAGCCAGGAGTTCCAGCTGAAGAGAAGGCACTGAGCAGCCAGCTGAAGAGAGAGCACTGAGCAGCCAAGAGTTCCAGCTGAAGAGAGGGCAGTGAGCAGCCAGGAGTTCCAGCTGAAGAGAAGGCACTGAGCAGCCAGGAGTTCCAGCTGAAGAGAGGGCACTGAGCAGCCAGGAGTTCCAGCTGAAGAGAGGGCACTGAGCAGCCAGGAGTTCCAGCTGAAGAGAGGGCACTGAGCAGCCAGAAGTTCCAGCTGACGAGAGGGCACTGAGCAGCCAGGAGTTCCAGCTGAAGAGAGGGCACTGAGCAGCCAGCTGAAGAGAGAGCACTGAGCAGCCAAGAGTTCCAGCTCAAGAGAGGGCACTGAGCAGCCAGGAGTTCCAGCTGAAGAGAGGGCACTGAGCAGCCAGGAGTTCCAGCTGAAGAGAGGGCACTGAGCAGCCAGGAGTTCCAGCTGAAGAGAGGGCACTGAGCAGCCAGCTGAAGAGAGGGCACTGAGCAGCCAGGAGTTCCAGCTGAAGAGAGGGCACTGAGCAGCCAGGAGTTCCAGCTGAAGACAGGGCACTGAGCAGCCAGGACTTCCAGCTGAAGAGAGGGCACTGAGCAGTCAGGAGTTCCAGCTGAAGAGAGAGCACTGAGCAGCCAGGACTTCCAGCTGAAGAGAGAGCACTGAGCAGCCAGCTGAAGAGAGGGCACTGAGCAGTCAGGAGTTCCAGCTGAAGAGAGAGCACTGAGCAGCCAGCTGAAGAGAGGGCACTGAGCAGTCAGGAGTTCCAGCTGAAGAGAGAGCACTGAGCAGCCAGGACTTCCAGCTGAAGAGAGGGCACTGAGCAGTCAGGAGTTCCAGCTGAAGAGAGAGCACTGAGCAGCCAGGACTTCCAGCTGAAGACAGGGCACTGAGCAGCCAGGAGTTCCAGCTGAAGAGAGGGCACTGAGCAGTCAGGAGTTCCAGCTGAAGAGAGAGCACTGAGCAGCCAGGAGTTCCAGCTGAAGAGAAGGCACTGAGCAGCCAGGAGTTCCAGCTGAAGAGAGGGCACTGAGCAGCCAGCTGAAGAGAGGGCACTGAGCAGCCAGGAGTTCCAGCTGAAGAGAGGGCACTGAGCAGCCATCTGAAGAGAGGGCACTGAGCAGCCAGCTGAAGAGAGGGCACTGAGCAGCCAGGACTTCCAGCTGAAGAGAGGGCGCTGAGCAGCCAGGAGTTCCAGCTGAAGAGAAGGCACTGAGCAGCCAGGAGTTCCAGCTGAAGAGAGGGCACTGAGCAGCCAGCTGAAGAGAGGGCACTGAGCAGCCAGGAGTTCCAGCTGCAGAAAGGGCACTGAGCAGCGAGGAGTTCCAGCTGAAGAGAGGGCACTGAGCAGCCAGCTGAAGAGAGGGCAGTGAGCAGCCAGGAGTTCCAGCTGAAGAGAGGTCACTGAGCAGCCAGCTGAAGAGAGGTCACTGAGCAGCCAGAAGTTCCAGCTGAAGAGAGGGCACTGAGCAGCCAGCTGAAGAGAGGGCACTGAGCAGCCAGCTGAAGAGAGGGCACTGAGCAGCCAGCTGAAGAGAGGGCACTGAGCAGCCAGAAGTTCCAGCTGAAGAGAGGGCACTGAGCAGCCAGCTGAAGAGAGGGCACTGAGCAGCCAGCTGAAGAGAGGGCACTGAGCAGCCAGGAGTTCCAGCTGCAGAAAGGGCACTGAGCAGCGAGGAGTTCCAGCTGAAGAGAGGGCAGTGAGCAGCCAGCTGAAGAGAGGTCACTGAGCAGCCAGAAGTTCCAGCTGAAGAGAGGGCACTGAGCAGCCAGCTGAAGAGAGGGCACTGAGCAGCCAGCTGAAGAGAGGGCACTGAGCAGCCAGCTGAAGAGAGGGCACTGAGCAGCCAGAAGTTCCAGCTGAAGAGAGGGCACTGAGCAGCCAGCTGAAGAGAGGGCACTGAGCAGCCAGGAGTTCCAGCTGAAGAGAGGGCACTGAGCAGCCAGGAGTTCCAGCTGAAGAGAGGGCACTGAGCAGCCAGGAGTTCCAGCTGAAGAGAGGGAACTGAGCAGCCAGCTGAAGAGAGGGCACTGAGCAGCCAGCTGAAGAGAGGGCACTGAGCAGCCAGGACTTCCAGCTGAAGAGAGGGCGCTGAGCAGCCAGGAGTTCCAGCTGAAGAGAAGGCACTGAGCAGCCAGGAGTTCCAGCTGAAGAGAAGGCACTGAGCAGCCAGGACTTCCAGCTGAAGAGAAGGCACTGAGCAGCCAGGACTTCCAGCTGAAGAGAGGGCACTGAGCAGCCAGCTGAAGAGAGGGCACTGAGCAGCCAGGACTTCCAGCTGAAGAGAGGGCGCTGAGCAGCCAGGAGTTCCAGCTGAAGAGAAGGCACTGAGCAGCCAGGAGTTCCAGCTGAAGAGAGGGCACTGAGCAGCCAGGAGTTCCAGCTGAAGAGAGGGCACTGAGCAGCCAGGAGTTCCAGCTGAAGAGAGGGCACTGAGCAGCCAGAAGTTCCAGCTGACGAGAGGGCACTGAGCAGCCAGGAGTTCCAGCTGAAGAGAGGGCACTGAGCAGCCAGCTGAAGAGAGAGCACTGAGCAGCCAAGAGTTCCAGCTCAAGAGAGGGCACTGAGCAGCCAGGAGTTCCAGCTGAAGAGAAGGCACTGAGCAGCCAGGAGTTCCAGCTGAAGAGAGGGCACTGAGCAGCCAGGAGTTCCAGCTGAAGAGAGGGCACTGAGCAGCCAGGAGTTCCAGCTGAAGAGAGGGCACTGAGCAGCCAGAAGTTCCAGCTGACGAGAGGGCACTGAGCAGCCAGGAGTTCCAGCTGAAGAGAGGGCACTGAGCAGCCAGCTGAAGAGAGAGCACTGAGCAGCCAAGAGTTCCAGCTCAAGAGAGGGCACTGAGCAGCCAGGAGTTCCAGCTGAAGAGAGGGCACTGAGCAGCCAGGAGTTCCAGCTGAAGAGAGGGCACTGAGCAGCCAGGAGTTCCAGCTGAAGAGAGGGCACTGAGCAGCCAGCTGAAGAGAGGGCACTGAGCAGCCAGGAGTTCCAGCTGAAGAGAGGGCACTGAGCAGTCAGGACTTCCAGCTGAAGACAGGGCACTGAGCAGCCAGGACTTCCAGCTGAAGAGAGGGCACTGAGCAGTCAGGAGTTCCAGCTGAAGAGAGAGCACTGAGCAGCCAGGACTTCCAGCTGAAGAGAGAGCACTGAGCAGCCAGCTGAAGAGAGGGCACTGAGCAGTCAGGAGTTCCAGCTGAAGAGAGAGCACTGAGCAGCCAGCTGAAGAGAGGGCACTGAGCAGTCAGGAGTTCCAGCTGAAGAGAGAGCACTGAGCAGCCAGGACTTCCAGCTGAAGAGAGGGCACTGAGCAGTCAGGAGTTCCAGCTGAAGAGAGAGCACTGAGCAGCCAGGACTTCCAGCTGAAGACAGGGCACTGAGCAGCCAGGAGTTCCAGCTGAAGAGAGGGCACTGAGCAGTCAGGAGTTCCAGCTGAAGAGAGAGCACTGAGCAGCCAGGAGTTCCAGCTGAAGACAGGGCACTGAGCAGCCAGGAGGTCCAGCTGAAGACAGGGCACTGAGCAGCCAGGAGTTCCAGCTGAAGACAGGGCACTGAGCAGCCAGGAGTTCCAGCTGACGAGAGGGCACTGAGCAGCCAGCTGAAGAGAGGGCACTGAGCAGCCAGGAGTTCCAGCTGAAGACAGGGCACTGAGCAGCCAGGAGTTCCAGCTGAAGACAGGGCACTGAGCAGCCAGCTGAAGACAGGGCACTGAGCAGCCAGGAGTTCCAGCTGAAGACAGGGCACTGAGTAGCCAGGAGTTCCAGCTGAAGAGAGGGCACTGAGCAGCCATGAGTTCCAGCTGAAGACAGGGCACTGAGCAGCCAGGAGTTCCAGCTGAAGACAGGGCACTGAGCAGCCAGCTGAAGACAGGGCACTGAGCAGCCAGGAGTTCCAGCTGAAGACAGGGCACTGAGCAGCCAGGAGTTCCAGCTGAAGAGAGGGCACTGAGCAGCCAGGAGTTCCAGCTGAAGACAGGGCACTGAGCAGCCAGGAGTTCCAGCTGAAGACAGGGCACTGAGCAGCCAGCTGAAGACAGGGCACTGAGCAGCCAGGAGTTCCAGCTGAAGACAGGGCACTGAGCAGCCAGGAGTTCCAGCTGAAGAGAGGGCACTGAGCAGCCAGGACTTCCAGCTGAAGAGAGGGCACTGAGCAGCCAGGAGTTCCAGCTGACGAGAGGGCACTGAGCAGCCAGGAGTTCCAGCTGAAGACAGGGCACTGAGCAGCCAGGAGTTCCAGCTGAAGAGAGGGCACTGAGCAGCCAGGAGTTCCAGCTGACGAGAGGGCACTGAGCAGCCAGGAGTTCCAGCTGAAGACAGGGCACTGAGCAGCCAGGAGTTCCAGCTGAAGAGAGGGCAGTGAGCAGCCAGCTGAAGAGAGGGCACTGAGCAGCCAGGAGTTCCAGCTGAAGAGAGGGCGGTGAGCAGCCAGGAGTTCCAGCTGAAGAGAGGGCACTGAGCAGCCAGGAGTTCCAGCTGAAGAGAGGGCACTGAGCAGCCAGCTGAAGAGAGGGCACTGAGCAGCCAGCTGAAGAGAGGGCACTGAGCAGCCAGGAGTTCCAGCTGAAGAGAGGGCACTGAGCAGCCAGGAGTTCCAGCTGAAGAGAGGGCACTGAGCAGCCAGCTGAAGAGAGGGCACTGAGCAGCCAGCTGAAGAGAGGTCACTGAGCAGCCAGGAGTTCCAGCTCAGGAGAGGGCACTGAGCAGCCAGGAGTTCCAGCTGAAGAGAGGGCACTGAGCAGCCAGGAGTTCCAGCTGAAGAGAGGGCACTGAGCAGCCAGGAGTTCCAGCTGAAGAGAGGGCGGTGAGCAGCCAGGAGTTCCAGCTGAAGAGAGGGCACTGAGCAGCCAGGAGTTCCAGCTGAAGAGAGGGCGGTGAGCAGCCAGGAGTTCCAGCTGAAGAGAGGGCAGTGAGCAGCCAGGAGTTCCAGCTGAAGAGAGGGCACTGAACAGCCAGGAGTTCCAGCTGAAGAGAGGGCACTGAGCAGCCACGAGTTCCAGCTGAAGAGAGGGCACTGAGCAGCCACGAGTTCCAGCTGAAGAGAGGGCACTGAGCAGCCAGCTGAAGAGAGGGCACTGAGCAGCCAGGAGTTCCAGCTGAAGAGAGGGCACTGAGCAGCCAGCTGAAGAGAGGGCACTGAGCAGCCAGGAGTTCCAGCTGAAGAGAGGGCACTGAGCAGCCAGGAGTTCCAGCTGAAGAGAGGGCACTGAGCAGCCAGGACTTCCAGCTGAAGAGAGGGCACTGAGCAGCCAGGAGTTCCAGCTGAAGAGAGGGCACTGAGCAGCCAGGACTTCCAGCTGAAGAGAGGGCACTGAGCAGCCAGGAGTTCCAGCTGAAGAGAGGGCACTGAGCAGCCAGGAGTTCCAGCTGAAGAGAGGGCACTGAGCAGCCAGGAGTTCCAGCTGAAGAGAGGGCACTGAGCAGCCAGCTGAAGAGAGGGCACTGAGCAGCCTGGAGTTTCAGCTGAAGAGAGGTCACTGAGCAGCCAGGAGTTCCAGCTGAAGAGAGGGCACTGAGCAGCCAGGAGTTCCAGCTGAAGAGAGAGCACTGAGCAGCCAGGAGTTCCAGCTGAAGAGAGGGCACTGAGCAGCCAGGAGTTCCAGCTGAAGAGAGGGCACTGAGCAGCCAGGAGTTCCAGCTGAAGAGAGGGCACTGAGCAGCCAGCTGAAGAGAGAGCACTGAGCAGCCAGCTGAAGAGAGGGCACTGAGCAGCCAGGAGTTCCAGCTGAAGAGAGGGCACTGAGCAGCCAGGAGTTCCAGCTGAAGAGAGGGCACTGAGCAGCCAGGAGTTCCAGCTGAAGAGAGGGCACTGAGCAGCCAGGAGTTCCAGCTGAAGAGAGGGCACTGAGCAGCCAGGAGTTCCAGCTGAAGAGAGGGCACTGAGCAGCCAGCTGAAGAGAGGGCACTGAGCAGCCAGGAGTTCCAGCTGAAGAGAGGGCACTGAGCAGCCAGGAGTTCCAGCTGAAGAGAGGGCACTGAGCAGCCAGGAGTTCCAGCTGAAGAGAGGGCACTGAGCAGCCAGGAGTTCCAGCTGAAGAGAGGGCACTGAGCAGCCAGGAGTTCCAGCTGAAGAGAGGGCACTGAGCAGCCAGGAGTTCCAGCTGAAGAGAGGGCACTGAGCAGCCAGGAGTTCCAGCTGAAGAGAGGGCACTGAGCAGCCAGGAGTTCCAGCTGAAGAGAGGGCACTGAGCAGCCAGGAGTTCCAGCTGAAGAGAGGGCACTGAGCAGCCAGGAGTTCCAGCTGAAGAGAGGGCACTGAGCAGCCAGGAGTTCCAGCTGAAGAGAGGGCACTGAGCAGCCAGGAGTTCCAGCTGACGAGAGGGCAGTGAGCAGCCAGGAGTTCCAGCTGACGAGAGGGCACTGAGCAGCCAGGAGTTCCAGCTGACGAGAGGGCACTGAGCAGCCAGGAGTTCCAGCTGAAGAGAGGGCACTGAGCAGCCAGGAGTTCCAGCTGACGAGAGGGCACTGAGCAGCCAGGAGTTCCAGCTGAAGAGAGGGCACTGAGCAGCCAGGAGTTCCAGCTGAAGAGAGGGCACTGAGCAGCCAGGAGTTCCAGCTGAAGAGAGGGCAGTGAGCAGCCAGGAGTTCCAGCTGAAGAGAGGGCACTGAGCAGCCAGGAGTTCCAGCTGAAGAGAGGGCACTGAGCAGCCAGGAGTTCCAGCTGAAGAGAGGGCACTGAGCAGCCAGGAGTTCCAGCTGACGAGAGGGCGCTGAGCAGCCAGGAGTTCCAGCTGAAGAGAGGGCACTGAGCAGCCAGGAGTTCCAGCTGAAGAGAGGGCACTGAGCAGCCAGGAGTTCCAGCTGAAGAGAGGGCACTGAGCAGCCAGCTGAAGAGAGGGCACTGAGCAGCCAGGAGTTCCAGCTGAAGAGAGGGCACTGAGCAGCCAGGAGTTCCAGCTGAAGAGAGGGCACTGAGCAGCCAGGAGTTCCAGCTGAAGAGAGGGCACTGAGCAGCCAGCTGAAGAGAGGGCACTGAGCAGCCAGCTGAAGAGAGGGCACTGAGCAGCCAGGACTTCCAGCTGAAGAGAGGGCACTGAGCAGCCATGAGTTCCAGCTGAAGAGAGGGCACTGAGCAGCCAGGAGTTCCAGCTGAAGAGAGGGCACTGAGCAGCCAGGAGTTCCAGCTGAAGAGAGGGCACTGAGCAGCCAGCTGAAGAGAGGGCACTGAGCAGCCAGGAGTTCCAGCTGAAGAGAGGGCACTGAGCAGCCAGGAGTTCCAGCTGAAGAGAGGGCACTGAGCAGCCAGGAGTTCCAGCTGAAGAGAGGGCACTGAGCAGCCAGGAGTTCCAGCTGAAGACAGGGCACTGAGCAGCCAGCTGAAGAGAGGGCAGTGAGCAGCCATGAGTTCCAGCTGAAGAGAGGGCACTGAGCAGCCAGGAGTTCCAGCTGAAGAGAGGGCACTGAGCAGCCAGCTGAAGAGAGGGCACTGAGCAGCCAGGAGTTCCAGCTGAAGAGAGGGCACTGAGCAGCCAGGAGTTCCAGCTGAAGAGAGGGCACTGAGCAGCCAGGAGTTCCAGCTGACGAGAGGGCGGTGAGCAGCCAGGAGTTCCAGCTGAAGAGAGGGCACTGAGCAGCCAGGAGTTCCAGCTGAAGAGAGGGCACTGAGCAGCCAGGAGTTCCAGCTGAAGAGAGGGCCCTGAGCAGCCATGAGTTCCAGCTGAAGAGAGGGCACTGAGCAGCCAGGAGTTTAAGCTGAAGAGAGGGCACTGAGCAGCCAGGAGTTCCAGCTGAAGAGAGGGCACTGAGCAGCCAGGAGTTCCAGCTGAAGAGAGGGCACTGAGCAGCCAGGAGTTCCAGCTGAAGAGAGGGCACTGAGCAGCCAGCTGAAGAGAGGGCACTGAGCAGCCAGGAGTTCCAGCTGAAGACAGGGCACTGAGCAGCCAGCTGAAGAGAGGACACTGAGCAGCCAGCTGAAGAGAGGACACTGAGCAGCCAGGAGTTCCAGCTGAAGAGACGGCACTGAGCGACTCTGCTTGCTTCTCACACAAACGAAAGCTGTGTGTCGCTACGATAAGTTTTCGTCCTGCACACAATGACTTTGGCCTTCGGTTTCTGATGGCAAATGTCTAAAATATCCCTGTAGATTGTAATACTTTTATATAGAAGAATAAGTTAATAGTAAGTAAGTAAGTATCTGTCAGTCTCCTGAGACCATGGTTTTGCCCAAGTGGAACATGCGTTCTTGACCAGCCTCTGGAGTGAGTGACCATTCCAAACCCGAAGCAAGTTTCCCAGGACTATGATAGGCTGAGCCAAGGCAACCCGAAAGGCGTTTGCGGTATTTTCCCATGCGATCGCTGTAACCATGCAAGAGTCGGTATCGAGATTGGGACAGAAAAGCAGGCAGCGTCTGGGTTTGGAAAATGATTTTTCACAATTACTGACACATTGGACGTTGCGTATGATTACAGGGATTTTTTTAATAACCCGGAAGCGCCTTTCGACTGCCTTTGCTGGCATTTCAAAGTCTCGTGAAAGCCGCCTCCGGATCGGCCATCCATCTGGGTGCAGATGAAGTTGGATGGTGAAGAGAAAGTTTTCCCGTCCTACCTCCCTTCATTTCTGCTTCTCTCGTCTTCCGCCCGCAGGTTTCTCCTCGTCTCGCTCTCGGCAGCAGTCCACCAGCAGTCGTGGCTGTCTTCGCCGTGTTCCCAGCTGTCTGCCTCGGAGGCTGTCATGATGACATTTCTTCTGCGCACATTCTCGTTGTGCAGTCGGTCTGAGACGGCTTGGCCATGTCTGCCCAATGGAGGACGGCCGATACCTAAAGGACTTTCAGTATGGCTGTCTGACTACAGGGTCCCGACAAGCATGACACCCCTGAGTGTGCAACACGGAAGGTTAACTATTCGAAAGGTGACTGCTCTCAGATGAGTCGAGATCAATGAATTCATCATGGATGGGTTTTGTACACACCTTCCATGCACGACAGCTGGGCGCCCTCCGCTCCAAAATGATGGATTCTTCTAACGAAGGAGTGATGTTCCTCTTCCTCTGAAACGAATGAATGCAGACACAGTGGAAGAAGAAGAAGAAGAAGAAGAAGAAGAAGAAGAAGAAGAAGAAGAAGAAGAAGAGGGGGAAGAAGAGGAAGAGGAAGAGGAAGAGGAGGAGGAGGAGGAGGAGGAGGAAGGAGAAAGGAGGAGGAGGAGGAGGAAGGAGGAGGAGGAGGAGGAGGAGGAGGAGGAGGAGGAGGAGGAGGAGGAGGAGGAGGAGGAGGAGGAGGAGGAGGAGGAGGAGGAGGAGGAGGAGGAGGAGGAGGAGGAGGAGGAAAAAGGAAGGAAGGAAAAGAAAGAAAGGAAGGAAAAGAAAGGAAGGAAAGAAGAAGGAAGGAAAAGATAGGAAGATAGGAAGGAAGGAAAAGAGAGGAAGGAAGGTAGGAAAAGAGGAAGGAAGGAAGGAAAAGAGAGGAAGGAAGGAAGGAAAAGAGAGGAAGGAAGGAAAAGAGATGAGGAAGGAAGGAAAAGAGATAAAAGAAAGAAAGAAGGAAGAAAAAAAGACGTACGGACGGACAGAAAAAAGAAAGGAAGCACTTGCTACCTCCATTTTGTGCATTGTCGTTTGGGGACAGGAAACCAAGCTTTCTGTGTTTTCCATTTACTACGTGCCAACGGGAAGCTGATTTGTTTTTCGCAAGATGATGATGATGATGATGATGATGATGATGATGATGATGATGATAATGATTGTTAAGCACTTGATCCACGAAGAGTCATGCCTGAAGCGATCCAAGGACGTTCTGCCACCAGAGACTGACCACCGAGAACCAACCTCTGTGGTGGCGACAGCCGTGCCACAGCAGTTGCCATCACAGAGCTCAGCATGGCAATGCACACAGACGAGTCTTGAGGCGTCGCAGGAAGCATTCTAGCGTCCTGTATCCCGTAGATGTCCACGGTGTGCATTCCAGACCGAAGGGGCTGCACTTGCATACCTGATCCAATGATCTAATCCATTCTATCTGCGTCGCAATATTGTTTTGTGATGCAGCTGGAAGCTGTCTTGAATATAGGGGTCACCTCCCTTCGTTCGCTGTACGCCTCCAACTTCCCCTCCCCACCCCCACCTCTGAAATCCAACACGCGCTCTCACGCGCACATAAACGCACGTATACACGCAAGCACACGCACACACATGCACGCGCGCGAACGCGCACACACATGCACGAGCAAGCACACGCACACACATGCACGAGCGTGCGCACAAACACACACGCACGCGCGCATGAACGCACACAAACACACAAACACACAAACACGACGATGAAAACAATAACGTCGATAACGACGACAAGGAATTTGAGCACGCAATGACAGTGACAGAAAGTATCGACGGCAAAAGAGAGCGACGAGTACGACGATAAACATGAGGAGAAACATGACGATGACTGCAGATGACAAGTCCGACGACAACAGGGAATACAAAGACAACGAAAGCAAGGAGTGCGGCGACAACATTGAAGAAAGACGAACGACGAAAGACGATAACGACGGCAAAAACGAGAACGGCAACGAGAGAACGAATACAATAATCACGACGACGAAAACGTTAAAAAACTAAACCAAATTGATGATGACGGAAGCGATCAAGATCACATTAACGACAAGTAGGACGATGACGATTAGTAGGACGGTGATAACGATGATGACTGCTATGTCGACGAGCCGATAACAACTGCGACGACAACAACAATGACATGACAATGACGATGATGACGATCCTTACTGATGTAGCAAAGCGACACGGGTAGCTCCAAGTAGCCGATGTAGGCGATTTGGGGGTGGCTAAAAGCAGCAAAGCATTGCAAACACGGGTAGATATCCACCCGTCCTCCGATGTACAGCGTGACGTAGAAGCCTGTAGACAGTCCCCGCAGTGAGTGGGCGAGGAGAGAGGAGGTTCTTGAGAATCGAAATCCACGAGCCTCCCTCTCCAACTGCATGTAGGTCACCAGTACACTGCAATGTTAAATAGAACCAGGAAAAGGGCAGGCAGGCAGGCAGGCAGGCAGACACAAACTCCGCACACTACACACACAGAGACAAACAAACAAACAAACAGAGAGAGAGAAAGAGCGAGAGAGAGAGAGAGAGAGAAGAGAGAGAGAAAGAGAGAGAGAGAGACAGAGAGACAGAGAGAGAGAGAGAGAGAGAGAGAGAGAGAGACAGAGAGAGAGAGACAGAGAGAGAGAGAGAGAGAGACACACACACACACAGAGAGAGAGAGAGAGAGAGAGAGAGAGAGGAACTTACAGACAGATGGACGGACAGATGGACGGACGGACGGACAGACAGCAAGGTCGACCGCCAGAGACAGGTGGGGAGCCAGGGTGGTGAGTTGGGTGTTGTTGGAGGGAGGAGGGTTGGGGAGATAACTGCCCTGCCTCTGGTGGTTCCTCAGTTTACATAAGGAAAACAGCGGTCTACTACTCCCTGTGCTTCGAGAGATGACTGAAAATAACTTCATAGCCGCCATTGCTGCGAAGAAGACGAGGGTTGAAAAGGGGCATAGGGGGAGATGACTATGTAATCTGGCTTTGGTCATTCTTCAGTGTATGCAATGGAAAGCGAGGTGTATTGTGTGAATGTCTGATGAATGGAAAGCTAGGTGTGTTGTGTCAATGTCTGATGAATGGGAAGCGAGGTGTGTTGTGTCAATGTCTGATGAATGGAAAGCGAGGTGTGTTGTGTCTATCTCTGAGTTCCGTTGCACTATGCTTCATCTTTGCTACGATGTAGCAGGCTCAGTAAATTCGATTGGTTGGTTTCTTTAATTACTTATAAAGCGCATTATCATTAAAAATAGAGGGGTTTGGAGGCCCTCTTTGTACACATGAATCCTCTAAATGATTTCCCTCTTGATTGACTAGACGACTTAATAAAAGCATTAGGGTTGATTATCGTTGATAACAGTACGATGATAACCATCACAAGTCATTAAAGAAGGTGAAGAGAATCCTAAAATGTAGTGTTTGCTACTTCGTTACAGGCATGGGTATAAATGCACACGTTTACTACAGATATCAAACCATGATCTACAATCCAATCTGCCACGATGATGAGTGCACTACAACATTCATTTCATCGAAATTTGAAAACAATCGACACGTCTGCCACTTCCATGTGTGTAAACTCCGTGGCTCGAAGCATGTTTACGGTGCAAGTCCGTGGAATGACCTCCACTTAATTTGATGTTTAGTGTGAGCCAATCAAATGTGACTACGGGCTCTGTAGTGTCATTGTAGCTAGGCACAACAAGTGGCGCACTCTAGTGAGAAGCAGTTAGAGCGCCTTCTGAGATGCTCCAGCCGCTGCGCGACCTTGACAGGAAGTTGACCTCCGCCACTGGGTGAAACGTCACTAAAGATTGTGTATCAATGATAATCGACCCTAATGCTGTTATTAAGTCGTCTAGTCGATCAAGAGGAATAAACTTGAATGTGAAATCATTTTGGGGATTCATGTATTCAAAGAGGGCCTCCAAAATCCTCTACTTCTAATGATAATGTGTTTTTAAAGTAATTAAAGAAACCAACCAATCAAAATTCCTCAGCCAGCTACGTCGTAGCAGAGATGAAGCAGAGTGCAACGGAACGCAGGTTTTGTCTGATGAATGGAAAGCGATGTGTCTTGTTTCTATTTCTGTACTGTTAGTGCACGCCACCTACCGGGTGACGTCGTCACATGCCATGAGACCGATGTAGAAGTCGTCCTTGATGTTGCTCAGCTCGCACATGACAGTTACCTCCCCTGTCAGGTTGCCGTGGATGACGTTTGGAGTCACGGTCTGGTGCAGGGTGACGTTGACCTGGGTGCCTGACAGCAGGCAGATCAAGGAAAGGAGTTCTAAAAAGGGTTTCTGTGAGCACGTCGGCTGTGAGTACGTCAATTTCTACTGATCGTGGACGTTGTGGTGGTGGGGATGGTGGTGACGGTGACATTAACAATGGCGGTGGTGGTACTGACGACGTAGATGATATGAATAGTCCGGATTACTACAACAATGTGCTGTCAAGCTTTAGCCCGCAAGTGGTGCTTCCCTTAAGCCTGTTCTTAATTGTCAAATAAATCTTGGCTAAAATTTACCAAGTCTTGGCAAATTTCTTTTTGGCAAACATTCGGGGGGAAATTCAGCAACTATTGCGCCAAGTCTTGGCAAATCTTTGGCTTCTTAATAGCTTGACGAAACCAAGCCAAGACCTCGCAAAGGACATTTGCAATATGCCCATACAGTAAGTGTGCAATGATTATAAATGTAAACGCAGCGACAGATTTTTCCTCCATTGTGCTCTGAAAGGACCTCACGAATATCTCACGCCAATAGCTATTGGCATTACCTGTCGAGCCAATAAATATCCCAAGTTTTGGCAAATATTTGCCAAGTCTTGGCGAAAACCACTTAAGAACCGGCTAATTTGACCAAAATTTCAGCGAATATATCCCAAGACCCGGCAAATTTTGACCGAATACTTGGCCAGTATTTGCCAAAACTTGGCAAACACTAGTTAAGAAATGGCTTTACTGCTCAGTTTTATTTCGACTCCAGAAATGTGAGCTTCAGCACACAAGCTGTGTGGGTAAATTTTGCGATAATAGTGGTTACATATGGATATTGCACTGTACGTTTATCGTCTACTTACTGGTCTCAGAACTTAGCTATTGTCGTGCATTCAAGATATTAAGAACAAAGGTGAAAAATTACGGCCCAATCATCAATCATAATCATCATCATCATCATCATCATCATCATCATCATCATCATCATAGTCGTCGTCGTCGTCGTCGTCGTCGTCGTCACTCTCCTTTTTACATGAACATTTTATGGAGAATTTCATCCCCGGTCGCCGCCGCCACGCTTGATCTGCGCATGACAGTTCCGCAGGAAACATTGCATTTGAGTCAATCACTATTAATTGAATTATCATCACCTCTTCCTCTGGTGTCGTAAGCGAGTGATAGTGTGAGTGAAGGCAGTGACGGTTAAGTGTGCAAGGCAGGCCTTGTTCTTCCTCTTCTACTTGGTTGTCTCTCGATGTCGAGGAAGACGACTCGCTGTGCCATCCTCTGTGGATGCGCATTTGGCTCCGAAGTCCAAACTCCGAGGCACACAGGCGGCTGCAGGTGGGGCAAGGAACACCGGTCTGGACAGAGGTTGAAGCAGCTCTGTGTCGCCTTGCTCGCGCGGCTTCAAGACAACAACGGCAGTCATTTTCAAAAGCTCTTGCAGCTTTTCGGGTGGTGGCACGCCAGAGGGCTCTGTCGGCAGCATTGGCCTCGAGGTGCCGTGGTTGGAGGTGTGCCCAATTGATGTTCGCCTTCAGGTTTCCTTGTGTCTTTTCTTTGGACCTCCTTGGTTCCGACCTCCCTGTGCCAACTCGCCATAGAAGAGCTGCCGGGGAATTCTGGACTCCTGCATGCCTTGTCCAGTGAATGACAAAACCACACACCCTTAGACTTAGAGGTCGACATTGCTTCAAACGCCGCACCCATCAGCTGCAAGCGACTGCAGGTCAAATACTTTAACCCCTCGGCCACAGAGCCACAATTTTTGGGGTGGGCCTACATGCAATATGTGACGGGCGCTAGTGTGGGCCGGTTTATATATTAGCAGAAGTGAAAGCCAGGGACACGAAGTGATTACGTCCTCAAGTGATGTTGCCTGAAAAATAAGTATTACATGTATATATATCTAAATGCATGAAAAAACCTTGTTATTGCCTAACTTTCACTATATGACACATGTGAAAAACAATTTCCGAGGCCATTGCCTCAAACTTGCTGCTGGAGCTGTCGTATCCTGAAAGGAGTCTTACACTGAAAGACTCCACTTGACCTACTTGCTTATTCATGAGATGACGGTTTTCCCGCCAAATCTTACTTTCTTACCTGTCAAAAACAAGGGACTGCCACGGCATTAAAATAAAAGTCTAAAACACGGTGAGGTTTTGATGGCCGCGTATAATACAAAACAAATACAAAACATTAGAAGGTAAAACAACGCAAATTTTCGGCTAAAAAGCCTTCATCAGGCGCACAAATAAAACTTACTGGAGGGCGGACAAAAGTAGAATGAAAGCGAGTCTGTCAGTGGGTTCAGCATACATAAAAACAACTCACAGAGTAAAACGAGGGCTGGCGTGTGGCTCGTGTCATGAAAAGTGTTCAACTCACAGCTAAAATGAAAGGGACTCCAATCCCATTGTCACCAGGAGTAAAATAGCGTTAGTGTTTTAAAATATACATAAGTTTAATAAATAGATAACTTAAAAGGTAATACATACTTACGCATAACTACAAACATTAAAACCCATATACAGTCCATTTATTTACTTTATAGTATATATGTCATGCACACGCGTGATGATTCACACATTCATGCACACGCGTGATGATTCACACACACACACACACACACACACACACACACACACACACACACAAAACCGATGCATGTAGGAACACGTACGCGCAAGACTCCCCCCCCCCCCCCCCCCCACACACACACACATAAAACCGATGCATGTATGAACACTCGCGCGCACAAACACACACACACACACACACACACACACACACACACACACACACACACACACACACACACACAAACCATCATGCACGTATGCAAGGTATATCAAAAAGATTCATTTTTCGTTTATGCCCTCAGGGTTGCGTGTGCCTAATTTTTCTATAAGGTGCGCCTCCATCTCTTTCCTTTCACCAGGATTGTCTCTATGCAGAAGCCAGATACCCCTCACACGTAGGTCCTGTGTGGAATGGTTTCGTGAGTTGAAGTGTATGGCAACGGGTTTGGATCTGGAATGTCTTATGTCTGCAAGGTGTTCTTGAAATCGGATGTTGAGTGTTCTACCAGTTTCACCGATGTAAATCATGTTGCACTGTGAGCATTGAAGGGCATATATTAAGTTGTATGACTGGCATGTGAAAGACTTTTTTATGTGGAAAAGGGTTTTGGGAGCCTGCATGGAGGTGGAAGATGCAATGAAGGGGCAAGTCTTGCATTTTGGGAGGTTGCAGGGGGAGGTTCCAGGGGGGGAGGAAGCTGCATTACGGAGGGAGGAATGGACAAGCAAATCCCGAAGGTTAGCGTTTCTTTTATAGCTGATGAGTGGTGGTGTACGGAAGATGGAAGATAATTCTTCGGTATTTTGAAGGAGGTGCCAGTGGGATCGCACGATAGAATGGACAGCGCGGGCGGCTGGATGGTACTGCAGGGTAAGAATAGGGCGATCAGAGGCGGTCGTTTTGCTTTGGGGTTGCAGGGCGTGTTTCCTAGGAATGTTGAGGACTTTCTGAAGGGCGTTGTGAAGGACCGGGAGTGGGTAATGGCGTCGATGAAAGAATTGAATCATATCAAGAGATTTGGCGCGGAAATCTCTGTCGTTAGAGCAGAGGCGGCGTAGTCGGAGGAATTGTGAGTAAGGGATACTGTTCAGAGTGGAGGGGTTGTGAAAAGAGTGATAGTCAAGGTAGGCATGGGTGTCTGTGGGTTTGTAGTGGATGGAGGTGTTGAGGTGGCCATGGGAAAGGGAAATGTGGATGTCCAGAAAAGTGACAGAGGTTTTTGAAATTTGGTACGTGAAAGAGATATCTGGATGAAAATCATTTATGGCTTCTATATAGTCTGTGATTTGGTCAAAGTCGAGCGAGGTGATCCCAAAGCAGTCATCAATGTATCTTCTGAAGAGTTCTGGATAAGGTTTTGTATACTGTAGTTTAAATTGATGTTCTAAATGGCCCATAAAGAGGCAAGCATAGGCAGGTCCCATCTTTGTTCCCATGGCCACCCCATTTACTTGGGAATAGATGGAGTTGTCGAAAGAGAAAGTGTTTAGAGTGAGAACAAGTTCAGCCAGGCGAAGCAAAGTAGGTGTAGGGGGGTCCTGTTTGGGGCGTTGGTTCAGGAAAAAGGAAAGAGCGTTTAGACCATCGGTGTTGGGGATGCTGGTATATAGGGATACAACATCCAGTGTGAAAAGGTGGATGGGGACTGTCGTGGAGTTGTTGCTGAATTCTTCTATTAGGTGGAGAGCATGTGTAGTGTCTTTAACGAATGTGGGAAGTGACTGGACCAGGGGTTGTAGAATGGTGTCAAGGTAGGATGAGATCGATTCTGTGGGGCAGCTGCATGCAGAAACAATGGGTCGGCCTGGATTGTCTATTTTGTGGATTTTGGGAAGAAGGTAGAGGTGAGACTGGCGGGGTTGTTGTATGATTAATAGTTTTGCAGTAGTGGGTAACTGTTTGTCAGAGATTAACTGGTTGATTGTTTGTCTTATTGTTCTTTGGTCAATGATGATGGAAGGTTTGTCTAGAGGTTTGTAGTGTGAGGGGTTGTGGAGTTGGTTCTGAGCTTCTGCAATGTATAAGTCTCGCCGCCATACGACCACAGCACCGCCCTTATCTGCCGGTTTGATCACAATGTCATCTCTTTCTCGTAGGGACTTCAACGCAGCTTGTTCTTGTGGGGTTAGGTTAAGAGAAGAAAGGGGTCTTAAATTAAGGTTCCGAATGTCTTTGATACATTTCTTGATAAAATACTCTACTTCGAAATTCGAGTGAGGGGGGTCTCTGTGGGTGGGCTTTTTAAAAAGCCTGATGAAAGTATCGTCACTGAGTGATGCTTGACATTTGAGGGGACCACCTACCACTGACATCCATCTGATAGATCGAAAAAAAAAACACCTTGCAGACATAAGACATTCCAGATCCAAACCCGTTGCCATACACTTCAACTCACGAAACCATTCCACACAGGACCTACGTGTGAGGGGTATCTGGCTTCTGCATAGAGACAATCCTGGTGAAAGGAAAGAGATGGAGGCGCACCTTATAGATAAATTAGGCACACGCAACCCTGAGGGCATAAACGAAAAATGAATCCTTTTGATATACCTTGCATATGTGCATGATGGTTTGTGTGTGTGTGTGTGTGTGTGTGTGTGTGTGTGTGTGTGTGTGTGTGTTTGTGCGCGCGAGTGTTCATGCATACATCGGTTTTATGTGTGTGTGTGTGTGCGTGTGTGTGTGTGTGTGTGGGGGGGGGAGTCTTGCGCGTACGTGTTCCTACATGCATCGGTTTTGTGTGTGTGTGTGTGTGTGTGTGTGTGTGTGTGTGTGTGTGTGTGTGTGTGTGTGAATCATCACGCGTGTGCATGAATGTGTGAATCATCACGCGTGCGCATGACATATATACTATAAAGTAAATAAATGGACTGTATATGGGTTTTAATGTTTGTAGTTATGCGTAAGTATGTATTACCTTTTAAGTTATCTATTTATTAAACTTATGTATATTTTAAAACACTAACGCTATTTTACACCTGGTGACAATGGGATTGGAGTCCCTTTCATTTTAGCTGTGAGTTGAACACTTTTCATGACACGAGCCACACGCCAGCCCTCGTTTTACTCTGTGAGTTGTTTTTATGTATGCTGAAGCCACTGACAGACTCGCTTTCATTCTACTTTTGTCCGTCTTCCAGTAAGTTTTATTTGTGCGCCTGATGAAGGCTTTTTAGCCGAAAATTTGCGTTGTTTTACCTTCTAATGTTTTGTATTTGTTTTGTATTATACGCGGCCATCAAAACCTCACCGTGTTTTAGACTTAAGATCCAATAGAACAAACTATACAATATACACAGCACTTGCAGGCAAGCTCAAGTAAGGCGAAGCAGCTCAGCGGGAAAGGCGGATCGGAAGAGGTGTGTCTTTAGTGCACTATTGAACTGGGCCAGAGTGTCAGAATGACGGACTGAGAAAGGGAGACTATTCCAGGTTACAGGTCCAATATAGGAGAAGGCACGCTATCCTTGAGTTTTCTTATTACGGCGGGGGACCCTAAGCATTCTAGAGTCAGCAGCTGAGCGTAGAGATCTGGAGGGCGTGTAGACTGCAATAATTTCTGTAAGAGCATGTGGTGCGGTGTTGTTGATGGCCTTGAAGCACAATGTAGCAAGTTTATCATCTATCCTCTGAGAGATGGGGAGCCAGTGAAGTGTATGTAGGAGTGATGAGACATGGGTACGCTTGGGACATCGACAAACTAGCTTAGCAGCACAATTCTGAACTTTCTGGAGTATGTTAAGCAGAGTGTCGGGGATGCCAGCGAGAAGAGTTTCCATAGTCGAGACGAGACAGAACAAGTGATGTGATGAGCGTTTTGGTGGCCTGCTAAGAAAGATAGTGACGAATGGTACTAATTTTCCTTAACTCGTAATATGCTAACTGACAGATTTTGTTGACCTGAGATCTCATTGACAGATCATCATCAAACATGACGCCTAAATTTCTAACAGACTGAGAGAAGACGATGTCACTTTGACCAATGGTTAGTTTGAGGGCCTGATCCGATTTGCCTCCGCCGCCCACCAGGAGTGCTTCAGTTTTTGAGTCATTGAGTTGGAGCTTGTTCCGGGTCATCCACCGTTTCACGTCAGAGATACAGTGTTCGCTGGTAGAAAGAAGAGAGTGGATTTGACTGTTGTAATGTTCCGTCCATCACGACATCCTGCTTTACCTGGCAGACCGAGAGGCACCAGAAGAAAGACCCAGGTGGCTACAGACAACGCACCCTCATTGCTTGCCTTTGTGTGCGAGACTGTGCTTTGGTCTTAGAACCGGAGCTCAAGGTCTTGCAAGGGCGCGCCAGAACGTCATCAGAGAGTATCAATTGCATGTACTCCTCACGGTCCAGCCAACACGACCCTCTGTCTGTGGAGGAGTGATGTAAAGTGTCTATAGAGTCCCACAGGAATATAATCCTTTTCTCCTTTGTATGCAATCTTTACAAGGACACCCTCCATTCTTTATATTGTCACGATTCCTTAGTCGTCTTCGATCTGTTAGCCGTCGCTGTTTTCTTGTCCTCAACGTTTTTTAATCGTTCTCGTCCCGCTTCTGCGCTTTTTGTTGGCGCGCGCCTGTGTATGTGTGTGTGTGTAGGTGTACAGTGTGTGTGTGTGTGTGTGTGTGTGTGTGTGTGTACAGTATATGTGTGTGTGTACAGTATATGTGTGTGTGCACAGTATGTGTGTTTGTCTGTGTGTACAGTGTGTGTCTCTGTGTGTACAGTGTCTGTGTTGTGTGTCTCTGTGTACAGTGTCTGTGTTGTTCGCACAGTACATGTGTGTGTGTGTGTTTACAGTGTGTGTGTGTCTGTGTGTACAGTGTGTGTCTGTGTGTACAGTGTGTGTGTGTCTGTGTGTGCAGTGAGTGTGTGTATGTGTGTGTGCAGTGTGTGAGTGTGTGTCTGTGTGTACAGTGTATCGGTCTGTACAATGTTTGTATGTCGCTGTAAAGTATGTGTATGTGTCTATGTGTACAGTGTGTATGTGCAGTGTGTGTATATACTCTTTGTGTATATGTGTGTGTACTCTGTGTGTGTGTGTATGTGTGCACTGTGTGAGTGTGTTTGATTTTTCTGTGTGTGTGTGTGTGTGTATGTGTGTGTGTGTGTGTGCGTGTGCTTTTCTATTTGTGTATGCGTGCGTGCGTGTATGTTTGTGTGTGTGTGTATGTGTGTGTGTGTGATATTTTTCTCTCTATGTGTTTGTGTGTGTGTCTGCATTTGTGTGTGTATGTGTTTCTGTGTGCGCGTGCACGCACGCATGCGCGCGCGTATGTGCACGCGTTTGTGTATGTGGCATGTTTGCGTGTGTGTGTGTGTGTGTGTGTGTGTGCTCTTGTGTGCGGGCGGGCCATTTACAGGTAATGTGTGTATTGTACAACGTTTGAATATATGGTTACGTCTACTGTATGACTGAGTGGTCACAACGCTTGCCATGAAAGTAATACTCCTTGACACGAATGCTTGTATTACGTTTCCGTTTGTCTAAGTGCGCGTTCATTGTACAGAACTTGATGTGTGCGAATGTGTGTATATGTGTAGGTACATCGCTGTGTATGTGTCTTATAATTGCGTATTAGGTGTGCATCTGCACGCACTTGGGTTGTGCATGCGTCACGCCCAAGGATACGGCGTTGTGAGATTTTGTCGTCTTCAAATGCTCTGGATGAAAATTTTAAGAAAGTCTATCTCGCCACTGAGTGCATTCGTGCATGTTTACGACTTGAGTTATCACGTCTACGTATTGCGTGCATCTCCCTTCTCTTTTTTATTTTGTCCAAACCTCTAGTAAATTTCCTTGATGCTTCGAAGAAAATGTCCGCGTGAAATGATTTTGACACAGGGATGGAAACGCTCACATGAGCACTCACAAGGAGCAGGCGAGGTAGCCTGGACACAGTGCAGATTGAATGACACCCTCTAACCATCACATACCTACACCATTGCCCAAGTCCCCACTTCGATACTCCCTATACTTCTTGGATTCGTGCCAATTTGGAGTTGGCCCCGACTATCGTGTCGTGACGGTCTTTGTGCGTCGTGGATTAGTCGTGGAATACCCCGGACCGCGCCACACAATTCAGGTAGCTCGTGTTTCACTCATGTGGTGAGGGCGTGACTCTCAGCCTGAACTAAGTCTGCTTGCTTCCTTGTCTGACAACCACTCCCAGAGCTTTGTGAAAGGTTGATAAATGGCACTAGAACACTGCGACAAGGTAGAGCTTCTTGCGTAACACTGAGGTTCTTGGGGAAGAATATCTTTCCAGAGAAGTATGTACTTCTTCCTTTATTCCTATGTCTTACAAACGCACGGAAACTAAACAGTGCACTCAGCCATATGAGCGATGTTTCTTGCGGTAAGGTCGGCGCTCCACGTTCGAGGAATGCAGATGACAGACTTGAATTGATTCTCATCCAGCTAACAAATATCTTTTTCGACTGGCGGATACAATTCCTTGCTATCAATTCGCCTTTCCTCTCGGGGGAAGGAGTCGGAGGTGACCGGAAGTTGTGAGAGGTGATGGTGAGGAAAAGGAGGGGGAAAGAGAGAGGGAAGTGTGTGTTATTGTGTGTGTGTGTGTGTGTGTGTGTGTGTGTGTGAGAGAGAGAGAGAGAGAGAGAACGAAGACTTTATTTGTCTAGGCCATCGGCCCATTACAAATTAGTTCGAGAAAGAACAAAACGTAAACAGTTATGTACATTAACAGGATCAAGACTGGCACCCAGTCTTGCCACGTATACGCGCTCGAATTTTGAGGCTGATCACGTTATTCTCGAGACAAAACAGTCGGTTACTTTCTTCGCACCCGTGCAGATGGTCGTGCTGGTTCTGTTTCGGTTGATGACCTGCTGCGAGTCCTCGTGACGCCCGTGATGCCCAAGATGTCGCCGGGTTTGTTGTGTCTGTCGGCGGCTGGGTGACGATTGACCTGTGACGGGGCTGGAGTGGATGGATTCTCAGCTGCTGGTGAATCCATCGTCTGATGACTGGTGCGCGATCGCTCCACCGAGACTTCTGCAATTAGTTGATCGGGTGAAGTTCCATCGGCGACCGGCAGAGTTTCGTTTGGATCCACTACTGGTTTGGAGGCCCCAAATGTTGCCACGTGGCTTTCGTCATTCTCGCCGGATTCGTCCACTCCCTGTCCTCACCAGATAGCTTATCTCTACTAGGGCTAACTGTGCGGGGGTGGGGGGTGGGGGGTGGGGGGGGGAAGAAAGAGAGAGAGAGAGAGAGAGAGAGAGAGAGAGAGAGAGAGAGAGAGAGAGAGAGAGAATGCATGCATGCATTATTGACTGTCTTTTTTTCGACCGACAACCCATCATGGTTGTAACAAGCACACAGTAGTTTAATAGTATTAAAACTATATACATGTAAAAACATTTGAAGACTCATCTGTACAAGAACTGTTAAAACAGGTACACTTTTACAGTAATTAGCGTATTCATGGACCAACGCAAGTACGAGTCTCGTGGTTGAAGCACACAGTGATTTATGAAGCATCATCTCTCAATGCACCGAGAAACAATCACGTGCACGTTGACGTGTCTATGACAAAATGTGTCTCACGCTTTGAGTTAAATTATTAATGAGGGAGTTATGGCAACGTCTGACGACCTACCTCTTCCATACAGCTACGCATTGCTTGGAGAGATAGTGTACATGTTGAGACTTGTCTCTTTGTAAAGTCGTGTCTGGTGGTGGTGGTGGTGGTGGGTGGGGGGTGGGGGGTGGGGGGCGATCGAGCTAGTGTGATATAATGTTTCATGTAAAGTTCGAATGAGTGGCAGCAGATAACTGTTTAGTTCTGGCTTGAATTGACTATTTCGTTTCCCTAGTCAGGCGAGGACAGAAAATTCACGATCGAGTCGATGAGCGCATGATCAACTTGCCCGCATTCGGCATAATGTAACGTGTAAGATTATGACAAGAAAATGGCATTAAAGCACAAAACAAAGTTTCACGACAACTAAATTCACCAATTATAGGGCCTATCGTTTCGCTTTTCTCTTATTTGTTTATCTACTCCGACATGGTAAGCTGGCTGTGCCAAGAAACCAACATCTAAAATAATTAGAGTTAGTTGATACATTTTTCTTTCTAAGGTAATGTCCGTGAGGAAGAAAACGCGTTACGTTGACTTTCGCAAGCCCGATGCCTGTCGATTTTACCTCAACAAAATTGAGGTGATCGGCGGGCTCGAACCATACCAGCTGACGCTCCCTGTGGGTTAGAGGGGTAAGAGTTGACCCACTGCGTCTCCCTTCGCGATTCGTAAGAGGTGAATAAATAGGGACATCATGATTTGATTTGCTCTGACTCGGAACTATTCTAGTGGTTTTTGTGCTCGGTGGCCTTACGTAGCCTACAAAGGCTGATAAGCCGTAAAACTCCACTCATCCATCCACCCACCCATCCATCCATCCACCCATCCATCCATACCAGCTGACGAAGGACCAACTTGATCCGAAATTGAGGAACACTCCGCCAACGAGTGCCATGGACATATTTAATTGTTGTACTCGGAACATCGGCGTACACGTTGGAAGAGTTAAAGAACTATAGGTCTTTGGAAGTCTATCGATTCTTCGTAGCAGGTTTCGTGGGAGATGTCTGGTGATTCTCGCCGGGTGTTTGTCTCGAAAGGTCAGATCTATTCTGTAAATCTTCGATCTTTTCCCATCCTCTTCGTCTAGCTTCGGTCACCCTATGAACAAGCGAACCTTGATTTGTTTTCTCTGATGGTATAAAGTAGTAAGAACGTTTGACTCCTCTTAATTTGTATTTTTGTTGGTTGTTAAAACAATTTTTCACGCAGCAAGAAATCGGCATGGTTGCGCGTCTCTTGTAGCACAGCTTAGCAGACAGCGCTCGCCTCCTACCAACATGGCTGAAAGCACGTGGCTTCCACAAATAACTCTGGAAGTGACGACAACGCGTCTCCGGCATACGTTTTAACCGCTTACTAGAGTCATCGAGAAGTAACGAGAACAGACGAGACCGCCTCCAAGCTACACAAAGTCACGTGATGCATCAAAGAGCGGCTGCCCCCTACGTCAGGTCACTAGGCAACAACCCTGTGGAGAGGTCACGTGTATTATTTCGAAGATTAAATTCCAGCACCTTCACAACATACATCTCTGAGACTTTTTAAATTTGGGATACTTCAAACTGTAGTGTACAAACATAACAGTATCACGAGTCCTTTGTATATCGCTTCCATTCATTATATACGCTATATCATTATGTCTGTTCGTTTCCTAGTATGTTATGTACTTTTCCATTGTGTCAGAATACACGCGACAATGAAAAAGAAAGTTTCATTTTAAACATCATTACAAAATGGACGTTTTTGTATCGCGTCGCACTGCATTTTACCTAATTATTTCTCAGCCTGTAACGCATTAAGAAGTCTCTAAATTTCTTTATATTGATAAAGTTATGATCGTTTTCACACTTGAAAACGTGTTTAAATGATCTCTACATAGCAAATCTGTCACTACCTTTCATCTTGGTTGCCCACTCCTGTCGAAAACATCCACGCAATCTTTAAGGACGTGAAGAAAACCTTTTACATTATTTGTACCAGAGTTTTCCCATACGTATCTGAATCCTAGCTGTGACAGACATTTTCCTACTTATCTCCCCCTGTCATACTCTTCTGGGACTTGAAGATTGAAGCATGAGGTAAACCTGCTTTGGAAGTCTGCTTTCACGCATGAGGCTTTTCTTTAGTCAGTATTCCACAGCTTTGGTCAGAGCCTTGATAGAGAGCGGGCATGTATTCCACAGCTTTGGTCAGAGCCTTGATAGAGAGCGGGCATGTATTCCACAGCTTTGGTCAGAGCCTTGATAGAGAGCGGGCATGTATTCCACAGCTTTGGTCAGAGCCTTGATAGAGAGCGGGCATGTATTCCACAGCTTTGGTCAGAGCCATGATAGAGAGCGGGCATGTATTCCACAGCTTTGGTCAGAGCCTTGATAGAGAGCGGGCATCTTCCCAGTTCTCCATAACGCATTGTACCGGAAGACTAAATGTCCAGATTGAGTAATCGTTCGCATGCAAACAGGTGCGCCTTCTCTATGGTATGCGGTCTAGTTAACGCCAAGATTTCAGATCTATGTAGTACATGTATAGACGGTTGCACCTGGGTGTGATTCCTTTATAAGAATACAGTTGTGTTCAAAATGTGTGTGTGTGTGTGTGTGTGTGTGTGTGTGTGTGTGTGTGTGTGTGTGTGTATTTGTGTGCGCATGCGCAAGAGAGAGAGATTGATTGATTGATTGATTGATTGATTGGTTGATTGATTGATTGATTGATTATTTGCAGTCGAAGACCCATCAGTATAGAAATTACTCATATATACCCAAATTCAAAACAATGGCACAGCAGAATACTAAAGCTTACAACTTACGGTTAAATCAACATGTCAAGCTCTGCTACAATTTCATGGTTGTTTAAGATCAGAGTGTAATATGTTCATCGATAGAGAGAGAGAGAGAGAGAGAGAGAGAGAGAGAGAGAGAGAGAGAGAGAGAGAGAGGATACAGTAAGTACTGAATGGCACGTAGAGACGCCTACAGAGTTAGTTGTTATTTTCAACGCGTTAATGTATTAATGTATGCGAAGGGTAGCAAACTAAGGTGGGAATGTGGGAAGTGTTGGAAACCATGTCCACGTGAAAAAAGCCGCAGTCAGCTTTTATTCAGGGAACACACAGAGAGGACAACAAGGCACATAACTTTATTCATAACCAACAATTAATATGCTATAACGTGGGTTAAAAATTATTCACACCCCAAAACAAGAGCAAAGAGCTCGCACGTCAAGCCCACATAAAGAATTAACAAGTTTTGTCAAGCTACGAAAGCACTCGTGTCTTTTGTATTGGGAAGAAACAGAAAGATGGCGGGTGAGTGAAGGGCAGAGTGTTCAGGAGAGGGTGAATGAACTAAGGCGGGAGAGAGAGAGAGAGAGAGATTGATTGGTTGATTGATTGATTGATTGATTGATTGATTGATTGATTCGTTTATTTCGGCCAACGACCCATCACTCAGGAATATATACACATGAACAAATTAAAAACATTAGTAGATCAGTTGTATAAGTCACAAGAGAATATCATCTGCGGATGAAAGACAGTGATCTATCAAAACTCGCCAGTATGCAATTTCACTGAAAATAACATTATTTGTACACCAAGTTAAAGTAGTTCACATATCAACTTATTGTTTAATGCTCATCTTGAGCGTCTGATGAAATCTAACGAGAGAGAGAGAGAGAGAGAGAGAGAGAGAGAGAGAGAGAGAGATTGATTTCTTTATTTCGGCCGACGACCCGTCATATGAATACATATGATTACACGTAAGTGTGTATACTATGGCAATCTTTAAAAAGGCATCAATGTACAGAAACGATTAGTCAAATATTGATGTTACGAAACGCGATAGGTACATGTTTAAGATACAGAAATATCAAATTATGGATAAAGGAATTCAGCCATTTTCCTACTATCAGCATATATTTGTAGAGGTTATGGATACACAAGAAACGTATTCAATGGAAGAGAGGTTCAACCATAAGGAATCCATACAAATCAGATATGTACCTAGGTGTAATGATGCAAAGACGGGCATTCCAAACGGTCAGTTTCCTACATCAGATTAAGATAACTGTAACAGGTAAAACATGGAAAGAGAGAGAGAGAGAGAGAGAGAGAGAGAGAGAGAGAGAGGCAGACAGACAGACAGGGCAGACAGGACAGACAGACCAGACCAGACCAGACCAGACAAGACCAGACCGACCAGACCAGACAAACCAGACAGAGACACAGAGACAGACAGAGGAGAAAACACAAGTGATCAATTTTACCTTCACTGAATGAAATCTATGGAGACATCTGGTGAAAGAACTGTGAAGAATCAACAACGAATTGTAAATATGACGAAGCCGACGACAGCAACATATTTTAATTTCTTCTCCATCAGAACGAATCGGGGAAACACAAAACAGAGTTGCAAGCCCACAGTTTGTGTTCGAGATGCTCCTTATTTCTCAGTGCAGAAGTGAGTGAATAACCTTTATCATCTTCACCACACGGGTGCATCTGCATCTCTTGTGGTCCATCATGGCCTGCCTACATAGAAATAAACACGAAAGCATTTACGCAAAGGAAATATTTAAAGATGTTTTCAAGAAATAAATATGTAAAACAATGTAAAAGACGAGGAAAATAAAGACCGGGACGGTTGCACATCGTGAAATTCCTCTCAGTCACAGACTCAAAGGGAATCTCCCGGAGGTGACTGCCTACAGTCCCTCTCAGTGAGCGATTCTATGAATGCAGTCTTGCTTGCTCATGTAAGGTAGTGAAAAATAGGGTGTGTTTCATAAGAAATTCTAGTGGCAAGTCAGGGTGAAGAATGCAATGAGGCACTTGTATGAATCATATGACTGGATATAGAGTAATCTGAAATATTTCTAACTGTCGGACTACCCCCCCCCCCTCCCAAAGAAGTCAAGGGCATAATTGATCAAGAAAAAAAATGGACAAAAACTTGGCTCAATCGAAAAGGCTGTTCTGAAACACGACACACTCTGATACACGGGACGCAAGCTAACAATGTGACACACAGTACAGTCAAATCAAATCTCACAGGCTAATGGATGCGGGGTTTGTCATATCCTAAACTCACACATCTCCTAAAACACCCCCTTTCTGAAAAGCAACTTTTTAATCTTCTTTGTGACTGGACAAGCTGCCTTTGATTGAGAAAAAAACTCCCGCCAAACGTTGTTCTCTTAGCTTCACTAGGCGATTTTGAGTTTTCCACTCCGTAGGTATCTTCAGTGGATGCGTGTAGAATATTTGGTGACGTAACTCTCCATTAGAAGCTTTAGTCCATATCTTTTCAGAGAAAATCTCTTGGGTTAATTTTAATAAAAGTTTGGGTTTGTACACTGCATACTTTTCTTCGGCATTGCTCCTTGCATACCGTTAGGCAGGATGGCCGGAAATGGAATGAACAGGACGAATGGATGCCTGGGCTGGGACAGCTGAAGCTTCGACTCTCAGTAGGAGTAGGGCGGATGAGGTTCATCCGCGGACTTGTAGAAGGGTGGATTTTGCATTCGCCCGTCGGTGGTGTGACTTGCATAGACGTTGTTGCTCGGACCCGGTGTCACTGAAAAATATACAAACATTTTTATATGGCAAAAAGGACACAAGCGGACATTTAAGGATGGTATCTGTCTTAAATAGACGATGAAGAAGAGGGAAAGAATCATAAGCTAAAGCAAGAACAGTTTTGGCTTTAGTCCTAAGAATTAAAGGTTTGGAAAGGGTTCATAGATGGCTTAGTCCAA
>JAWQFJ010022005.1:42500-65461 GCA_034096865.1 Theodoxus fluviatilis
GATCAGTCGATACACGAATGATCGAAGTGTGGACTCAGCAGCTCGTCAAACAGTGTGAAGGCAGTTAGACCACAGGTTCCGGCCAGAAAGCATTTACTTGCGAGAGTATAACCATTGATTCACGAAACCAGCCCGGAGCCCATAGGAATCCTTTTCGATGCGTTTATACTGACTAGTTCCAAAGACAAGCGCACGTGCTGAAGGCAGTTTGCAACCTTATAGACGATGTTCGTGCTAAAAGTAGTTCTCAAATGATTTCCTGAAAATCTCATAGATTAGTTTTATTAGAACACCAAATTTGTGTTTATCTATCGGGATAAATAATTGGAGTGAAATAGAATCGTCTCTTTTTACTCTCAATGGTCTTTTGATCATGTTGAATTTTGATTGGTAAAATCACTGGAATGTGGGGCCGAAGTCACGTGACCAACCTGTGTCAGAGATACTATATCTCTGTGTTCAGAATTGTCCGTACCGTGATATTGAATTTTCAACCAGCCGGAGTCACCACCAAAGTAGAGTAATGGCAGAATATCTATCGGCCGAGATCGTCGATCAATGGCTGGAGACGCGTTTTCGTCACTTCCGGAGTTATTTGTAGAGGCCACGTGCTTTCAGCCATGTTAGTAGGAGGCGAGCACTGTCTGCTATGTTGTGCTTCTGTAGACGTGCAACCATGCCGACTCCTTGCTGCGTGAAAATTGTTTTAATAACCAACAAAAGACAAATGAAGAGGAGTCGAACGCTCCTACTACCGCATGCCATCTCTGAAATCCAATCAAGGTCCGATTGTGCAAAGGGTGATCAAAGCCAGACGAAGAGGATGGAATTTTTTTGTACATACATGTAAGAGCTCTGATCTTCGAGACACCCGGTGAAAATGAGCAGACATCTCCCACGAATCCTCCTACGAAGAATCGATAGGCTTCCAAAGACCTATAAAAACCGCTGGCGCTGAACCTCCAGGTTTTGGCATATATATTAGTTTTTTTTAAATATATATCAGGTTCGGACCCGCAACCTCTCGAGAAAAGAGGGGGGAAAAACACACACACAAAAACACAAAAAACCAGGTTGGGTTTGAACCCACAACCTCTCGAAAAAAGAGAGAAAAAAAAGTTTCAGCGCAGAATCGAATCTGGCCATGCATGACCAAGAGACCAACGCTCTACCAGCTGAGCCATTAGAGAATTGATACGACAGAGTGTTTGTAAAGCATTTATAACGTTCTTTTCCGTGGCCACACGAGCAGCTAAATCTCATCCGGCTGAATAAAAGCAAAGGAGTCTGTGCGGGGGTGAGTCTCAGATCTGCATTTGAAATTGAACATTACTGCTCATTGCTCCTGCAAGGCTGTATAACTATAAGTGTTGTTTTTTTAAAATCATTTATCTGTTACGTGTTTGATGGAGTAACCTAAGCTCGCATTCCAAAATTGTAGAACCTACTGCTGAAGTGTTGTGTGTGGATCCAAAAAGCTTGCGCAACTGTCCTTTGCACTGACTGTCCTATGCACGGACTGTCCTTTGCATTAAATGTCCTTCACACTGACATGTCGCGCTCACCAGTGCTTCGGACACGCACCGGTCATTCTGTGCACTGGTCAGTGTGAAAGTGCATAGGACAGTCAGTGCATCGGACAGTCAGTGCATAGAAAAGTCAGTGTGAAGGACAGTTAATGCAAAGGACAGTCCGTGCATAGGACAGTCAGTGCAAAGGACAGTTGCGGAAGCTTTTTGGCTCCACACACACTTCAAGTGTAGGTTATAAAATTTTGGAATACGAGCTTAGCTTACTCCATCAAACACGTAACAGATACATGATTAAAAAAACAACAACACTTACCCAGCCTTGCACGAGCAATGAGGATGGTTGATCTTCTGCTTAGCAGCGTCAAGATGGAAAGTAAGTCGATACATAATGTGCTGCTTAATTTTTTCCGCATTGATCTGAAGAGTGAAGCACCGAGCTGTCACCTCTACCGTTTAATCCGCTTGGTAATAGATCTTAATTTCGTCTAAATAACATGAGTAGTATTTATTCATACCCCTGTCTATCACAGTCTGAGAAATCTTCTCACTGGCAAAAATGAGACACAAATGCTGTCCAGAATACAATGCAACGAGTTAGTCGGCGTTCATTCGGAAGCCATTTTGGCGCTTGCAACTGTTACCACGCGAGATACAGCAAGAAAGAGACGTGGATGTGGAGTGGGTCGCCATTCCATCAACTGACTACTTGCATCGTAAAAAATCCTTCTTTATCCTTTCACCAATGTTCTCGAAATTCATCCTTATCAAAACTCTACTCGCAAATGACGTCACGTTGTTGATGACGTCACACATTTCGCAATTTCGCCATTCCATGAATCGAGTATTTGGGGAGGCGCTCTCGAGTGTTCGACCTTAAAAACCACTTTCTGTTCAAACCTTGATTCTGAAAATTTGATACATTCAATCGGACCTAACTTCCAGTTAGTGTGCAAAATCTCAAGGAAATCCGTCCAGTAGTTTTTGAGATATAAGCCGTTACGTCGGGACAGACAGACAGACAGACACACAGATAAAAACCGCTGGCGCTGAACCTCCAGGTTTTGGCATATATATATTTTTTAAAAAGATCGGATTCGAACCCGCAACCTCTCAAGAAAAGAGGGGGAAAAACACGCACACACAAAAACACAAAAAACAGGTTGGGTTCGAGCCCACCTCTCGAAAAAAGAGGAAAAAAATTTTCAGTGCAGAATCGAACCTGGTCATGCATTGCTTATTGCTCGTGCAAGGCTGGGTAAGTGATTTTTAAAAATCATTTATCTGTTACGTGTTTGATGGAGTAACCTAAGCTACTGTTGAAGTGTTGTGTGTGGATCCAAAAAGCTTGCACAACTGTCCTTTGCACTGACTGTCCTATGCACGGACTGTCCTTTGCAATGACCGTCCTTTGCATTAACTGTCCTTCACACTGACTGTTCTATGCACTGACAAGGAGATTGTCACGAAGGAGAGGAGGGGAAGTGCGCTTTCTACAGTGGGTAAAGATCTAGCAGTCCGCTCAAAGTTTTTGTCGCGCTCACCAGTGCTTCGGACACGCACCGGTCATTCTGTGCACTGGTCAGTGTGAAAGTGCATAGGACAGTCAGTGCATCGGACAGTCAGTGCATAGAACAGTCAGTGTGAAGGACAGTTAATGCAAAGGACAGTCCGTGCATAGGACAGTCAGTGCGAAGGACAGTTGCGCAAGCTTTTTGGCTCCACACACAACACTTCAAGAGTAGGTTCTACAATTTTGGAATGCGAGCTTCGGTTACTCCATCAAACACGTAACAGATAAATGATTAAAAAAACAACAACAACAACACTTACCCAGCCTTGCACGAGCAATGAGGATGGTTGGTTGATCTTCTGCTTAGCAGCGTCAAGATGGAAAGAAAGTCGATACATAATGTGCGGCGCATTGATCTGAAGCACCGAGCTGTCACCTCCACCGTTTAATCCGCTTGCTAATAGATCTTAATTTCGTCTAAATAACATGAATAGTATTTATTCATACCCCTGTCTATCACAGTCTGAGAAATTTTCTCACTGTCTGGCAAAAATGAGACACAAATGATGTCTGGAATACAACGCAACGAATCTGCGTTCATTCGGAAGCCATTTTGGCGCCAGCAACTATAACCACGCGAGATACAGCGAGAAAAGGGGTGTGGATGTAGAGTGGGTCGCCATTCCATCAGTTGACTACTTGCATCGTAAAAAATCCTTCTTTATCCTTTCACCAATGTTCTCAAAATCCATTATCCTCAAAACTCTACTCGCAAATGACGTCACGTTGTTGACGTCACACATTTCGCAATTTCGCCATTCCATGAATCGAGTATTTGGGGAGGCGCTCTCGAGTGTACGACCTTAAAAAACCACTTTTTGTTCAATCCTCGATTCTGAAAATTTGATACATTCAATCGGACCTAACTTCCAGTTAGTGTGCAAAATCTCAAGGAAATCCGTCCAGTAGTTTTTGAGATATAAGCCGTTAAGTCGGGACAGACAGACACACAGATAAAGTCTGTAGGACCTCCAGTAAACCTGGAGGGATAAAGTCTGTAGGACCTCTAGTAAACCTGGAGGGATAAAGTCTGTAGGACCTCCAGTAAACCTGGAGGGATAATTCTTGAACTCTTCCAACGTGTATGCCGATGTTCCGAATACAACATAAGTAAATATGTCTGTGGCACTCGTTAGCTGAATGTTCCTCAATTTCGGATCAAGTTGGTCCTTTGTCAACAGGTAGGGGTAGATGGAGTTTTACGGCCTATCAGCCTTTGTGGGCTAAATAAGGCCATTGAGCACGAAAACCACTAGAATAGTTCCGAGTCAGCAATCAAGTCAGGATGTCCCTGGTTATTCACCTCTTATGAATCGCGTAGGGAGTCGCGATTACCCCAACCCTCAGGGTATGGATTGAGACCGCCGATCACCTCAATTTTGTTGAGGTAACGTAGACGGGCATTGGGCTTGAGAGACTCTACGTAAAGGCTCCTACACACATACCGGTTGTCCCCCGGTTTTGCTGCCATTCGGTCAAGAATCGGAGCGGTTGACTCATTTGCATAAAATCCGGACTGGTTCTTGTCGGTAGGGCAGGCTCTATTTCCTGGCCCGGTTTCGACCGATTCTTATACCGGGCGACGCGAGAGCGACGAGAATCTCGCACTAGTTGTCAATTTAAATGGCCGACGTGTCTCTGCTTCGCACAGAAATCGGTGTATTTGGGGGAAACTAAAACCCCATCCAAAGAAAATGTAAGCCATGAACAGCATTAATTTATCAAAGCTGTATGTTGAATGCATCAATAAGGCGTGAAAGTTCTGCATTTTACAAATCGAATGCAGGTCGATGCAGATCTACACCGGCGAAGAATGTGTCGCCACGGCTCCACTGCTTATTGTTGCGTGTTCGCACAGAAAACGCTGTATTGATACTAAAACTCCATCCAAAGAAAATGTAAGCATTAATTTATCAAAGCTGTATGTGGAATGCATCAATAGGTCGTGAAAGCTTCTATATTTTAAAATCCGACAGACAGGTCACACGCATAGACTAAACGTCGAAGCGTCGTTGCCATAGCTCGGCAAAGGGGCATAACTCTAAATTCTGAAATCGCTCGAGTTCGCAGGCTCGGTGTAATCGTTGCGTGTGGTTGTCAACCCGATTTTTACATGCATGGTCAGACCGGATCGGAAGCAAAATCGGCTTGAAAACCGGCACGCTTTTCTTCCTCGGGGACATCACCATAGACAGAAAGTGTATAAACTAATACTGATTTAGATGTTGATTTCTCGGTCTAGCCGGCTTACCATGCCGGAGCAGATAGCGAAACGATCACTCGTGTATTGGGTTTTTATGCATGACCGGGACACTCTCCGCAGTTTGTTTGCGTCGTAAGGTTTGAGCCACGGATCTGTATCTACAGATTCGTGGTTTGAGCACTAGCTGTAAGTGTATAAATGGTCAGCTTTTAATATAATCGGTGATTTTAGTTGTAATGAAACTTTGTTTTGTGTTTTAATGCCATTTTCTTGTCATCATCGACCCGATCTTTAACAGTTATATACATTACGCCGACTGCGGGCAAGTTTATCACTCATCGACTCAATGATTGTGAATTTTCGGTCGTCGCCAGACCAGGGAAACGAAATTGTCAATTCAAGCCAGAACTAAACAGTTATCTGCTGCCACTCATTCGAGCTTTACATGAAACATTATATCACACTAGCTCGATCGTCTGCTGGCGTAGTGGCTACGGTTCGATAACGTCCGTCTGCTTGACACGTACTGTGTGGTTTGTTTACTTTATCTTCTGTGGGGTTTGTGCAGAAATTATACGGTAAAATAGTCTACTATGACTATTTTCGAGTAGTTTTTGATCTAATTAAACTGTTTGCATGCTTTAATGCCATCCTTTTGCCACGATCTAGCGATCATCACTCCTCAACACAGACCCGAAACACACCTCGACATATAGCACCGGAAGTTTAGTAACCTACCGTCATGGCTGTGCTGCTAATTACCATATGACCCCTAATGAACTCTTCTCCGACCAATCGAGGTCTCCAGGCGACGGGTAAACAAAGTGATCTACGTCCAATGCTCTCAAAAGAAAGAGCGGGTACAGGCTTGCAGAGCGAGTCTCGCACATCTGGGTGAGCGTTTCTTTCCCTCCGTCAAGGAGGTTATGTTTTCGCCTCAGTTCGTTTGTTCATTTGTTCGCTCGTTAGTTCGTTATGCGGAAGAGAGAAAAAACCCTCTGAAAGTTCAAAACGAAATCTGATTAAATTTGGTGCAAAGTCAGGGTTTCACCCACGGAACAACTCATTACATTTCGGAGATTATCTGATATCTCGTTTTGGAACTGCAACCATAAATACACGTAATAGCCTTGTAACGTCCAAAAGTATGAACCGTCCAAAAGTATGAACCGGAAATCGTCGCAGAGTTATCTGCCCGGTACTCTTAATAATTCGACTCTAAAAAGAGACGGCACCCGCCACTCCGCCTGACTGACTTGGCACGCCCGGGGAGTTATGCTAAGATCCGGCCGCGTAAATATATCTGCGTTTTGTGACAAACGTCTTGCTCGGCGGTACTGTACTCCATGCACCTTAACGGTGCATTACGGTGCAATAAACTACGTTTATTGGCGCTGCTGAAATGGTCGAAGTCGGAAACATTCGGAACGTCGTTTAGCTTAAGATTACACCCGAATCACGCGCACCGTTAAGGTGCATGGAGTACAGTACCGCCGAGCAAGACGTTTGTCACAAAACGCAGATATATTTACGCGGCCGGATCTTAGCATAACTCCCCGGGCGTGCCAAGTCAGTCAACGGTCGCGTTTTATAAAACCAGACTACAAATAGACTACAGGGAGGTGACTCCCATATTATTTCCGGCAAGCGAGACGGCTTTTCACGGGAAAAAACTTTTTTGAACGCTACATTATGTGTTAAACGACACAAATGCACCAAAAACACAAAAACTCGTAAAGCAACTAATGCGTCGTTTGTCGGGATATATTCCATGCGAAGAACAGGTGCAGGAGCGGTAAATCGCATAAAGAGAGAGCCGGGCAGATAACTCTGCGACGATTTCCGGTTCATACTTTTGGACGTTACAAGCCTCACGCAAGATCACGACCGTAGCCCGAGAGGGCTAGCGAGCGTGTGTCGTCTACTACGGTGGATGCCTGGCTAGATATTCGGCAAAATAACTCCAAAAGCTTACGACGGATCATGGTGTCATTTTGTGCAAGGTCAGGGTTTCACCCGAGAGACTATCATCTACATTTTGGCGGTTATCTGTTATCTACATGGAGTTTTGTCATTGAAAGCATAAAGAAAAAAATTTAACGCGCATCACGGAGTTGATGACGTCAGACTGTTCATTACCCAGCGTATGCGTTCCGCACTGCTATCAGGCACTAACATGAAGTAAACTTCGTATCATCAAGCCTGGCTAGCAGATCATCCTGCCTGAACTATACAGGTCATGGAAGAGAATGTGTGGTTTCCGTGGCAAAGGTTTACCTCTCAGAGTGCTCTCCCTCTAGTTGGTTGTGCCTATACTCTTTTAGCTGTCAACTGTATCGTTACAAAGGAACCCACTTCCCAAGATTAAAATGACTATCTGTTGTTTTTTTCTTTATGAAATTTGCTAATTTGTTTTGTTATTTAGCTGTCCCTTTTCAGATGGACAGAAGCCGTCTTGAATTCCAAGTGTTCTGTGTTTAACAAGAGAAAACAAATTATTTTGATCACACTACAGTGCAAAGATGGACAAATACGACATATATCTCTGACGTCGTATATTTCTCATTTGGTTGAGTACATTTTCATCATGATAGAGAAGGAACTTGCAATCAGAGCACTCGTTTAAAAGTATCATACACACATGTAAGTTTACGAATCATAATCTACGTCAGGTGACAATTACGAAAACCATTCTTCACATTATAGGTGAAAAGGAGAAACAAATCTAAAACTACGCCTGAAGACTGAAACTCCTGGCACATTCAGACCGTCGACTACCCCTCTGTGTGCTTCAGTTCAAGTGACAAGAAAAACACAGACGTTTGAGCGACAGAAACGGGGACTTGACCCAAGCGACAACGAGACCGTCAGCACCGAGTAAAAACATAACGCAGTGGACAAACGATTGAAGGCAGGCCAGGTGAGAAGTCAAGATGGAGAGCCTTATCGTGGGTACCTGCCTCCTCCTGCTGCTGCAGACTTCAGGTGAGAAAGTACAAGAGGGGCTGTGTGAATTGTTTTGGCTCGAGTGAAATCTGTCTTTGAATTCATGCTCCCTCAAGAGGGCATCATTACGTCACTTTAGCAAAGACGCAAATGGTCCGTTGGCTGACAATGAAAATGTGTGTGTGTGTGTGTGTGTGTGTGTGTGTGTGTGTGTGTGTGCGTGTGCGTGTTTGTGTGTGTGTGTGTACGGGCGTTCTGCGTGCATGCGTGCGCGCGCGCGCGTGTGTTTGTGTGTGTGTTTATTCAAGATCTTGCGGAGGGAGCGGAGGTGCCTAGTAAAACAACTCCTCTGTGCTGAACTGACTCACGGCACACGTCGGCAGGGTGGTCCAACCAAACGTTACAAGGACACACTCAAAGATTCACTGAGGAACTGCAACATTCCTGTGATCGGGTGGGGAGTCTTAACCATAGCACTGAGAAGAGCTCACCCACAATGGCACCAAGGTCTTTGGAGTGGGGCGCCTGGCCAGCCGCGATCAGAAACGCCAGGCCAGAAAAGACGGAGGCTCAAATTATGCTGCTGCTGCAGTAGCCCGCCTTGTGTGCGGATACCCCTGCGCACCAGAGTTTGGTCTGCGGTCCTACATGCGACGATACTGACGTCATCTTCGCTGCTCGAAGGACTTCAGTGATGGTGTGTGTGTGTGTGTGTGTGTGTGTGTGTGTGTGTGTGTGTGAGTGTGTGTGTGTGACAGACAGGCAGGCGGGCAGGCAGGCAGACAGGCAGGCAGACAGAAAGACAGACTGACAGACAGACAGACAGACAGACAGACAGACAGACAGACAGACAGACAGACAGACAGACAGACAGACAGACAGACACTGAGATTGAAGCAGGTAAAACTAACGTAGATGCTAACCAGAAATCGTATTTGGTTAACCCCTAATTTTCTGCAGGCGTGTACGGTTCGACCAGGTGCTACTCAAGCTCAAGCTACTACCCGTATTCCTACGAGCTCTGCAGCTATGGCTGCTGCAGCACCGGATCAAGCGCACCTTGTTGTAGGTAAGTTGTGGAAGCAACTGTTGAGACGTATAGAGATCCATGTGTGCCCTCTAAAGTAAACAAGTTTTGGACAATCCGACACAATCACACTTAACGCTGAACACCCAGACAATGCGAAGTGGAAAAGGCAGGGAGAGCAGGTGGAATTGGAACCAATATCTCTCTTTCCAAATTGCACCCAAAAACGCAATGATAGACAGCAAGCCTCCTTTCAGTTTGCATGATTGTTGTTGTTGTTGCGTACCTGGGCTAAACACTCACAGGATCACCCAATGTTACGGGGATTCACAAACGAAGTAACACGGTCCCAGGGTTAATTACATGTCTTTATAGATCACCATAAAAACATGCCCGTAACAGGGGTAGAAAATAAAAATAAAAATAAAAGGAATGTTACGTGGGTATCTGGATCACCACAACATCCTCGATAACCTCAATCTCATAAAATTTACAGCTCTTCTTCCTCTACTCCATTCCCAATGGGAAAAATGAAAAAGCACAGCAGCACAAGTAAAATCTCGCTCAGTCCTCCACTATAAACATGAAACACGTATCGATCAGCCTTCTACTATTATAAACATAAAATCGCGCAGGTCAGCCCTTGACAAGTAAAATCTATCGACCCGTAAAAATGTTCACACCAACCTTCCACCTTTGCCCGTTCTCTGCCTCTCTCTCTCTCTCTGCCCGTCTTCAATCGGAGTTGCTTCGTCCGCCTCTTCTCTCTTCTCGACGTCTTCACTCTGCGTTGCTTCGTCTTCCGCTTCTCTCTTCTCCTCACCCAGCAGCTTCTAGGCAGACTCTTCAAAGTAGGAACTTCTAGACAGACTCTTCAACGTAGGCAACTTCTAGGCTTACTGACGGCAGACTCACGGCCTATTCAAGGCAGACTCATCTCTCCTCTCTCCTTTCCGTGGGCAGACTGACGACCGAACGACCACTCCCCTCTCCTGGCTGTAGGCAGACTAAATGCTAACTTTCTCCTTCGCTAACATAGCCATCGTCTCATAAGTAACTCACCAACTTAGCACTATTCAAACCTCAGAACAAACATCGCTCATCACCCACGGGACAGAACTCAAATTCTACTCACTCCAAAACCCTCATTGCAAAAACGCACACAGTCGCCGGATTAGCAACCAGCAAAAACCAAGTCTATCTCAAGTAAGATATCTGGGAAACAACTTTCCCCATCACAGCCAAGTGGGTGAGATGATTGTGTGTGTGACTGTTTTTGAACACCCCGCCATATAGGCAGCGACACTCCGTCTTCAGGGGATTTGATCTCTGTCTCCAGAGAATGCCAGTTGTTATGTTAGGAGCTTACCACGGCTGAAGATAATCCCCACATAACAGTACAACATAACAACATTTTGCTGTAGCCTTGGATTTTGGCTGGAGTCAACAAATAACAACTGCCTTTGGCCAAGGCAAGCATGAATGTTTATTGTTGTACATTTAAAGTAAGATTTTAACATATTTTGTTTGCATATGAATTCGACAAAATTGGTTCAACCAGCTGTCAAAAAGCTTACTCACTGCAGTCGAACAGTTCAACAGTTGTATGGACGACTTCATTTCTCGACATGCAGAATGATCGAAACTGCCTCTGAATATCACGATAGGCTTGTTCAGGAGTACGAAGCGCTGCATGAGCGCTTCATGTTAGGCATTGGGCGCTCTTTGCCTCTCGTGAACGCCTACAGATGTAGTGCAGCGCTTCACTTGTTAAAAGGGAGGTAAATTTTCTGCGCCGCATGTTGTGTTGCTAGACGCTAAGAAAGTACTTTCTTTGCCACAGACATCGTTTATGCACGTTAAATGTATTCTGCATGAATAAAGTCCACTACTGTGTCATCCTTACTTGCCATTACTCGCGCATACAGAGCGCTTGGGGCAAATAAAGCCCGTTCCAGCCCCAAAATGATGTTTCTGAGGGTTAATTTACGCATTGACGGCCAGTGTGGGATCGAAGACGCCATTTTGAAAATCGTGTGAATCACCTCGGATCTGTGATGCACAGAGGTGCGCAGCGCTGAGTGAATCACGCCCCAAAATTGTTGTTCAGGAGTGAAACACGTGCAGCGCTGTGCAGCGCTGCGCCTCCTGAACAAGCTTTTAGTGAGCTCCGCCTTTCTGTTCTAGTTACAGCAGCAGTTACTACAGTAGCTTATCCGGGACCATCACGAGCGCCGTCAGCAGTGCGTTCGACGTTGGCACTATCGTCGGCATCGTGTTTGGATCTCTGGTTGGCCTCGGCATTATCATTAGTGTCATCGTTACCATCGTCAAATGTTGCTGCAAGACAACACAAGTGGTGAATCCCCAGCCTGTCAACTACGCTGGCCACACCATGGCCGTCTTCCGAACCAGCACCTCTGGTGGGCAACCTGAATGAAGTGCTGGAATTGTGTGTGTGACGTCATGGAGCGAGAGAGAGAGAGAGAGAGAGAGAGAGAGAGAGAGAGAGAGAGAGAGGAGAGAGCGTTTGATAACATGATATAATCATGATGTGTTAGCCTTGTGAACTAGCTGCTGATACCTTCACGTCTCCTCAAGACACTGAAATTCCACATATCATGAGAATGAAATCTGATCGTGATGGGAAACATGAATCTGTTGGAAGACAGCAGGGTACAAATTCTGATCCTTCAGCAAACAGTTGTACTTTTATTTTGTGTGATATTCACGATACAAATATTCATCATGCGCATAAGATGGCATCATTTCCCATCAGCAATACAAAAAATACGTCTCAACGTAACTTACGTAGCGTTTTAACTATAACGCTCATTCTAGGCACACACAGGCTTTAACGTGCTCCAATCTTTCATTCCGCTGGTTTTTCTCAGCCTGCTTGCTGTGTGCTCTTCCTGCCCCAATATCCCGTCACCATGCTTAAAACCCATTTTTGTTTCAGCTTCGTTTGTCGTCCTTTTCTTGCAGCGCCTGTTCTACAACTCAGCTTGTAACACTCTGTGCTCCATATTTCTTCGCCGTCATTATTGTTGTTCATCTCCTCGTCCTCTTCCTTCCTGTTCCTTTCCTTGTCCTCGTCCTCGTTCTCCTCGTCCTCATTTCCCTCGTCCTCATCCCTCTCGTTCTCATTGTCATCGTCCTCATTCTCCTTGTTCCTCTCCTCGTCGTCTGTCTCGTCCTCGTTCTCCTCGTCCTCATTTCCCTCGTCCTCATCCCTCTCGTTCTCATTTTTCTCGTCCTCATTTCCCTCGTACTAATTCTCGTTGTGCTTCTTCTCGTCATCTACCTCCTCGTCCTCGTTCTCCTCGTCATCCCACGCGTCTGCATGCTCCTTTGTGTACTTCCTCTCCTGCTCCTCCTCTCCCTCCTGCTTATGCTGCTACTGCTTCTACTACTTCTCTTCCTCCTCCTCCTTCTGCTCCTGCTGCTCCTCCTCCTGCTGCTGCTGCTCCTCCTCCTCCTCCTCCTTTTCTCTCTCTTCCTCCTGCTGCTCCTGATCCTCCCTCTCCTGCTCTTCCTGCTCCTCCTCTTCCTCCTCCTGCTCCTCCACCTCCTGCTCTTTTTGCTCCTCCTGCTCCTGCTCCTTCTCCTGCTCCTCCTCCTCCTCCTCCTCCTCCTCCTCCTCCTCCTCCTCCTCCTCCTCCTCCTCCTGTTCCTCCTCCTACTCCCCCTCCTCCTCCCCTTCCTTTCCTTCCTTCTCTTCCTGCTCCTCTTCTTTCTCCTTCTCCTCCTCCTGCTCCTCCTTCTTCTTCTCCTCCTCCTCCTGCTCCTCCTCTTCATGCTCCTCCTCCTCCTGTTCCTCCTCCTCCTTCCCCTCCTTCTTCTCCTCCTGCTCCTGCTCCTGCTCCTCTTCCTCCTTCCCCTCCTTCTTCTCCTCCTGCTCCTCCTCCTGCTCCTCCTCCTCCTCCTCCTCCTCCTTCCTCCTTCTCCTCCTGCTCCTCCTCCTCCTGTTCCTCCTCCTCCTTCCCCTCCTTTTTCTCCTCCTGCTCCACCTCCTCCTGGTCCACCTCCTCCTGCTCCACCTCCTCCTGGTCCACCTCCTCCTGCTCCACCTCCTCCTGGTCCACCTCCTCCTGTTGCACCTCCTCCTGCTCCTCCTACTGCTCCTTCTTCTTCTTCTTCTTCTTCTTCTTCTTCTTCTTCTTCTTCTTCTTCCTTCCTTCCTTCTTCCTTCTTCCTTCTTCTTTCTTCTTTCTTCTTTCTTCTTTCTTCTTTCTTCTTCTTCTTCTTCTTCTTCTTCTTCTTCTTCTTCTTCTTCTTCTTCTTCTTCTTCTTCTTCTCCTGCTCTAATGAAATACTGGTTTACGGTAAGCAAAATGCATAAAGATAGACTTCCCAAGCAAGCCTACCTTATGCTCAACAACACCAACTAACTGGCAAAATTAAACTGGGCTAAGGCTGTAGATGAACTTTTATCAAGAATGGGGTTTAACTTTGTTTGGGCGAGAAAAGTTTCAAGAAATCATTAGAGCAAATGTTAAGAGATTGTTTCAGGCAAGAGTGGAATGAGAAACTCTGTAGAAGCGAAAGATTTGCAGTCTACGAGACTTTGAAAAGCTCATTTGAATGGGAAAGCTATCTCAATAGGATTAACATTAAGAAATATTGTGATTCATTTTTAAGATTCAGGTTGAGGATAAACGAACTGCATAGTAATTTAAGTTGGTGTAGAGAAAAAGTTGCTCGATGATGTCCATTCTGTATTGATAAAGTAGAAAACGAAGAACATTTTCTAATGTATTGCCCCATATATACTACTCTTAGGGATCAGTACATAGCAAAGTATATTAGCCCACATAGGGGTGGGTACTGATACTTGGTAGACGGACAAGATACGTGGAAAACTAGAGCTTTAGCGTTGTGCATACATTATTCTATGAAATTAAGAGATCTGTCTTTCAGTGATAACTAGACAGGTGTTGTAGGGTGATCGGCAGCAGGATGTAGGGGGACGCGACTTGGTTTGTGTGCATGTATTTTAGCTTTGAAGCATGGACAAAGCTTATTTTACTAAATGTAAATAATTTGCACTTTTATATAAATATCGTTCGTACACCTCTTGGGTGACAAGTGTTTATAAACTGTACATTTTCTTATCAGTTTGGGCTCTGTGAGAGCTGCTTTTGACATAGCACTGACTCAACAGACTGTGATTCAACCAGTTGTGATGATGAACAAGTTTTCTTTTCGTTGAGAGATGCTAAAAGTATCAATATCTACTGTATTGTTGTACGTAATACTGTACATAACATGTCTTAATTGTCTGTTGGGTCATCGGCCGAAATAAACAATCAATCAATCAATCAATCTCTTCCCCTCCCTTGACACTTCTCTCTTCCCCTCCCTTCTCACTCCTCTCTCTCTTCCCCTCCCTTCTCACTTCTCTCTCTCTTCCCCTCCCTTCTCACTCCTCTCTCTCTTCCCCTCCCTTCTCACTCCTCTCTCTCTTCCCCTCCCTTCTCACTCCTCTCTCTCTTCCCCTCCCTTCTCACTTCTCTCTCTCTTTCCCTCCCTTCTCACTTCTTCTCTCTCATCCCCTCCCTTCTCACTCCTCTCTCTCTTCCCCTCCCTTCTCACTTCTCTCTCTCTTTCCCTCCCTTCTCACTTCTTCTCTCTCATCCCCTCCCTTCTCACTCCTCTCTCTCTTCCCCTCCCTTCTCACTCCTCTCTCTCTTCCCCTCCCTTCTCACTTCTCTCTCTCTTTCCCTCCCTTCTCACTTCTTCTCTCTCATCCCCTCCCTTCTCACTCCTCTCTCTCTTCCCCTCCCTTCTCACTTCTCTCTCTCTTCCCCTCCCTTCTCACTTCTCTCTCTCTTTCCCTCCCTTCTCACTTCTCTCTCTCTTCCCCTCCCTTCTCACTTCTCTCTCTCTTTCCCTCCCTTCTCACTTCTTCTCTCTCTTCCCCTCCCTTCTCACTCCTCTCTCTCTTCCCCTCCCTTCTCACTCCTCCTCCTTCTCTCCTCCTCTCTCTCGTCCTCCTCCTCTCTCCTCGCTCCTCCTGCTCGCTCCTCCTCCTCTCCTCCTCTTCCTTCTCCTCTTCCTCCTCCTCCTCCTCCTCCTCCTCCTCCTCCTCTCTTCCTCCTTCCTTCCTCCTCCTCCCTCCCTCCTCCTCCTCCATCCTCCGTTCCTCGTCGTCGTCCTCCTCCTCCTCTCTCCTCCTCTCAGTCCTCCTCCTCCTCCTCCTCCTCCTCACCTCTCTCCTCCTCCTCCTCCTCCTCCTCCTCGTCTCTCCTCCTCGTCTCTCCTCCTCGTCTCTCCTCCTCCTCGTCCTCTCCTCCTCCTCGTCCTCTTCCTCCTCGTCTCTCCTCCTCCTCCTCTCCTCCTCCTCTCCTCCTCCTCCTCCTCCTCCTCCTATCCTCCTCCTTCCTCCTCCTCCTCCTCCTCCTCCTCCTCCCTCCTCTCCTCCTTCCTCCTCATCCTCCTCCTCCCTCCTCCTCCTCCTCCTCCTCCTCCTCCTCCTCTCCCTCCTCTTCCTTCTCCTCTCCCTCCTCTTCCTCCTCCTCCTCTCCCCTTCCTCCTACCCCTTCTCCTCCTCCTCCACTCTCCTCCTCCTCCTCCTCCTCCTCCTCCTCCTCCTCCTCCTCCTCCTCCTCCTCCTCCTCCTCTCCTCCTCCTCCTCCTCTCCTCCTCCACCTCCTCCTCCTCCTCCTTCCTCCTCCTCCTCCTCCTCCTCCTCCTTCTCTTACTTCTCCTTTTCCTCCTTTTCCTTCCTGTTTCTCATCCTCCTCCTTACTGCTGCTGCTGCTCCACCTCCTCCTCCTCAGCTGCTGCTGCTGCTGTTCCTCCTCTTTCTCCTCGTCCTTCTCGTTCTCCTCCTCCTCGTCCTCCTCCTCCTCCTCCTCCTCCTCCTCGTCCTCCTCCTCCTCCTCCTCCTCCTTCTCCTCCTCCTTCTCCTCCTTTTCCTCCTCCGATGGCATCTACGAACCTTTGTGTCCTCCTCCTCCTTTCGTCCTCCTCTGTCCCCTCAAGTGCCCATCGTGTTCTTTTCCAGTATGCAACCTTCCTTTGTCTTCGTGTAGATGAGCTCGTACGTTGAAAAATAAGATATTTTGTTAAGCCAAAATCTACGTGTTGATTGTGTCTTTCAGGTGCAGGACCCAGCACTGGCATTCTACCAGGACAGCCTCAGCCCTACTACGGCTACGGTCAAGGCCCACCCCCCTACTCTCAGAAGGGGATGGGTCAGCACCCCCCACCCAACATTCCCCAGGGTCCGCCTCCACCCGCCTACTCCTACACAAGCCCCGCCTTTCCCCCACCCCCACCCCCTTCTACCACCCTCCACTCACCGCCCTCTCCAACCACCCCCCACCCCCTTCTCCAACCCCCACCCCCCACCCCTTCCAACCAACCCCCACCCCCCACGCCTAACCCTTCTCCTCCGCTGTAAACTCTGCTAGCGACAAGTAAAGGGAGGGAAACTACGGCAGAGGAATTTTCTTCTGTAGTCACGACAAAGTGAAGACGTACCAATGGAGATATGTTACATTAAAAGCTGTCTGTGATTAAAAAAAATTAAGGACCGTACAGATTTTCGACTTGCACATGATGCTGTGATGTTACGTTGTAGAATATTTTCCATTTTGTATTGATATCTTAATTTGACCGGTGATTATCAGTCATAGAAATATTTGACGTGTTTTTGTGTCATACTACTTTTCACGGAACAATGAAGAGACCATGGTGGCGTCTTAAAACAGCGTGATCTATGCAAATTATTGACAAGAAATATGTACGCATTCGCCAAAGCAGGCTTGTTGTACTGTTAAGCTCCCACTTGTCACCTAGGCCCTATATGCTTGTTGTTTCCCCGGCCTACTAGCTATTCTTCAGTATAGCACTGTGCGCTTCTGCGTCCGATCCCCGCCTCCTAGTCCTCCCCACGTCAGCCAAAAACAAATAAAATGTCACAACCACAGCAGCTCACTGACATCACACCAGCCAGGCCTGACATACTGGACATCGCAACACCTGACTGAGATCAATATATCTGACTGGCGTCCATGACATCTTGGGTGACTTTCATGACGCCTGATGTGACGTTATGAACACATAACTATAAGAAGTCCGGATGTTTATGAATCGATATTCCTGCAACTTGTCAACAGTGATTAAAAATTATTATCTACCAGTCCATTTACGAGGAGAGAGGCATCTTTGCTTAGAATCATTTCTAACGCACTATTGTATTTCTTTTGTTACTGGGTGCACCTTGCGCTCGAAGTGATAATGTACAATTGTTTCCAAAGTTGTTTTCTTTATATGTAGCGCTCGGAAAGTGAGATTCTTTGCAAAGTTCTCAACTGCTCATCTCTATACTCATGTATATCCTGAAAGAGAAATGTTTTTATTTTATAAACCATTCATTTCAGAGTAAAGTCATTTCCCCCCTCTCCCCGCCCCCGCACCCCCTGCCCCCCCCCCCCCCCCTTCCTCTCCCCCCTCCCCCGTCTCTCTCTCAATCCCGCCATAACCAACGGATAGGATTTTACTCAAATTTACGGCTTTCACCCCTTTTTGTAATATGGTAAAAGTTACTAAAATATGCTTGAATTGACTCGCACGACTTTGTTATTTATTTTTTATAACACTCTACAGACAAAAGAGATTGCTCGTTAATGTGAAATATTCCATTGTGTAGAAAGTCCCAGAAAGCTACGCCAATACCCATCGATATGCAGTCAGCAATGGATTGGAATTCCTTCAGTCTACATGTACTTATGATCACGACCCGAGAATTCAGAGAGATAAGCGCAGGAGAGAGGAGAGGAGATAGAACGATAGAAGAAGATGAGGATTTTGATTGATTGATTGATTGATTGATTGATTGATTGATTGATTGATTGATTGATTGATTGATTGATTGATTGTATTGTTCAGGGCCCATATTCACAACGGCGATTTATCGGCGATTTATGTTAACTCCGATTTATCTCTAAACTCAGACGATTCCAACTGCCTGTTCCGCTCTCCCTTGACTGGAAACCAGTATATATAGCAAAGCGCAACTTAGGATCCTCTGACGAGCGTACCTTATCTAACCGATTAAGATAACGCGGGGCTAGGGGATAAATCGAGTGTTAAAAAGATAAATCGCCGTTGTGAATACGGGCCCAGGCCACCAGCCCTTCACAACAGTACATACATGACTTGCTTCTTTTTGAGGAGCCAGTAAACTTTAGCCACAATGTCAAACAAGGCAAACAATCCAAGTGAACATATTGGCTAGTACATATCAGTGACAAATTAACAATAGAAACAGTATAACAATAGTATTAACGTACATTCTTTCATCATAACAAGAAATTGGTCTCGTAATCGGAAAGCATAATAAAAACCGCTGGAGCTGAATTTCCAGGTTTTGGCATTAAAAACAAACAAACAAACAAACAAAAAACAACAACAGGTCGGGTTCGAACCCGCAACCTCTCGGAAAAAGAGGGGGGAAAATCAATATCGTCCCTTGAATCGGGACAGAGTTCCGTCCCTTGCCTTCTTGCAACACCCAAAACTTCCCTTGAGTCGGGACAGAGTTCTGTCCCTTGCCTTCTTTGCAACACAAACGTTAAAAAGTCACTTTTTTTCAAACGTCGATTCTGTATATTTGATAGATACATTCGGATCTATCTTTCAGTTAGTGTTCAAAATATCAAGAACATCCGTCCGTTAGTTTTTGAGACATCAGCCGTTAAGTCGGGGCAGACGGACACACACACACACACACACACACACACACACACACACACACACACCACACACACACACACACACACACACACACACACACAAGAGACACACCGACAGATAAAGCTGTGAGGACCTCCAGTAAACCTGGAGGGACAAAGATACATGGCTACTTTGCGTGTTTTCATAGTTCAATCAAGCTACGTCCATCCCTAAGTCACAACAGTGGCATCATCAGCAGCTTCTGTGAGCATTTGATGTATGAAAAATAAAGAACCGTGACATTTGATTATTTATATATGGGAGTTATTGTGTGGATATTATCCAAAGTAATGAAGCTAGACAATATTTCTCCATTCTCATTTTCACCACAAGGTAGGCAATGTTAATATAGCCTGTGGCTGCGCCTAGATTGCTTGTTACCAAAGGTATTCTTCCCTCTGACTCTAAACCGGATCAATACATCTCAGATTATTAATCTCACTGACTTCTAAGTATTTTTCACATTCTATGGTTGCTTTGAAGGATCGATACATTCTGAATCTTCACTTTCATTCTCAATTTTTGCTGCCGACATCTGCCTATAAGCAATATTGTGGACCTATTGTTCATTTAACAAGAAAGAGAGAGAGAGGAGAAGAGAGAGAGAGAGAAGAGAGAGAGAGAGCGGAGAGAGGAGAGAGAAGCAGGAAAATACAGACAGATACCAAGAAAATAAAAAAATGATTTGAGAAAACCATCACACACACCACACACACTACACACACCACACACACACACTGAATTTTGATGAGCTTTATCGAGGCCGACGACCCCTTAGCTCAGTTTTTAAAAATAAAAACATACAAATGACACATTAAAATGTCCTGAAACAAAAACAATATTATACTATTACAACAGTAGCCTCTGCACTAGTACTTCTCCATGTACACGTTTTGTCCCGTAACAAGGCCTCAGTCCCGAGCTTCATGGACTCTATAGAAGAAAGGCTGCTTGTGGGATAGATCGATCTGCATATTGACGAACAGACTTACATTACGAAGAACAAACGACCCCCATGACCTCCTACCCAGCAGGCTTGGACTGCCCCTGTTGAAATACTGGACATTACTAGATAGTCATATTGCCTCCACATACATGGTTCGTATCTTAACAACTTGATTCCCAGATGCTCATATGTTTACTATGTCAAGTTTGATTCAAGTAATGCTTCTAAACTGATGACAACGTTGTTAACTTATGGCAGTGCGGGATTTTTCTTACGTGTGCTCTCTAAGCTTCAAGATATAAACAGAATTAAAATTGCCAAGTTTCTTGTTTAACCGAATGGGGGTTGTTTTTTTCTTTTTCGATCCCATCAGAAGCCACCTGAAGTACCCCCTTAAACTAGGGACGTTAGAGTGTGGAGCAATGCCATTCCCCCTAAGTGTGTCGTTTGACTCGTAGCAACACATACAAGTTAAAAGAAATCGTTTCTCGTCTTCTGCCCGCATTACAAAATGGGACCGTATTAGATTCCTCTTTCCTAGGGACTTGTAACGTGGTTTATTCTTAGTCCTTACTTCCTAGACGAAAAAGGCGAACGAAAATAGTGCGGAAATTGTCTATTGTGGAATGACCTTTAAAGACCTTTTAGAACCAAACATATCTTTCAAAGGTAGAAGTGAACACGCTAAATCTTTCGTTACTATCGTTATGAAACGGTCCCTCCATGACGTCGGATAGCAGTCGCTGGAACCTTTGTGGGAGTTGCTTTACAAGCTTTGCTCTTTCCCCATGCCACCATTCATCCAGACTACAAGAAACACGCGTACCAAGCCTATCAAGGTGGATCTGTTCGCACGATATGGGTCAAGTATCTTGTTTCTCTGTAATACTGTTGTATTCGAAGCAACATTTCATATATGATTTTCCCTAGGAAACTTGGCTACGGAACCTTTTTCGAGACAGCGTTTTAACCCAGTATTTTAATTCATTATCGAGGGTCTCTACCACAGTTTCGTCATATGCAAGAATGGTCGGATGATCATGATATCTAAGCGCCAAGAACTTCTATGTCCTGCAAGGACTATGCCATTCTCCAACTTTTTCTTGTCTTTGCAGGCCCCCATATTTCAGCACAATGTAAGATGGCCTTGTACTTGCGCGGCCAAAATCGCAAGTACCTTTAAGAATTCTTGTACTATGACAGCTTTATTCGTTTTGTATGGGTTCATAACATCTTCCATTGGACGGAAGACTCCTTCGACAGTTTGGGTCGCAAACGTACAACGCAAGTAATTGTACCAGTTGACTACTTCTACGGTTTACCCTCTACTGATACTTTGCCCGGTTAATGCACATCTTTCCATCTCCCTGTGGGTTTCGGGGGTAAAAATTGACAAGGACCTCAACGCGTCCTACTACGCGTTCGTAAATGAGCGAATGACTGGACATCCGTGACGATGGATTTGCGTTTACTCTATACTGCTCTAGTGATTGTCGTTGCTTAGTTGGCCTTACATAGAGCCGTACAATAGGCGATAGGAGCTGTAAGAAACACCATCACCATACATCCATCCTGCCCTCTTGTTCACATTCCATGCCCGACAATGATCCCCACCGAATCCAGCCTCAACCTAAAAACCAACACCTTGCACATAGCACGCACAGAGAGAGTAGAGAGATGAGAGAGAGAGAGAGAGAGTAGTGCGCATAGAGAGAGATCATGTAGCTAGATAGTCATAGATATTGCTTAGATAGATAGATAGATAGATATATCTGGATAGATCTGATAGAATAGATACGGATAGTATATGATAAGAGAGAGAGACTATGATGTCTCATCGATACCGCAAGTTTATTCTTCCATATGGCAATTTTCACTACACGAATTACGATCAGAAACTTATTCTACAATGTACTCACCACGTCTCCACTCCTGTAAACCACACACCAGTAATCTTGTTCCCAACCGAGCCTGAGCTTATTAATCCTGCATCCTTCCCCCCGTACGCATGCTCACACTCTTGAGGCGGTCGTCCCTTTCGGCTTCTCTTCTTGCTCGAATATTTCTCTGTCTCTCGTCGTCCAACTCATCTCGTCATCTTCCGCTCTCTCCATGCTTCTTTCTCTCTCTCCCTCTCTCTTCTGTACGCAACACAACGCACACACCACACACACACACACACACACACACACACGCACACACACACCATCATGACATTCATACATACACTCGGAGGCGCGCGCGCGCACATACCGCACAGCTACACACATTCTCACACCCATAACCGCATACACATTAATGCTGCACGCAGTTTGCTACCAGATATGGGGCGCCAAATTTGTGCGTGTAGTCGAAATACTAAACGAAATGAATACATGACTGAATGAATGAATGAATGGAACGAATGAAATTAATTAATTAAATATCATTAATGAATGAATGAATGAATGAATGGAATGAATGAATGAATGGAAGGAATGGATGAATTTAGTAAATTAATTAATGAATCGAATGAATGAATGAATGATATACACGAATGAATGACTTAATGAATTTTTTCCGGTCCCTAGTCAACCTTCGTATGGGCTCTGTAATGGCTAGGTGACTACGATCAACACATCACTGCTGGTTAGAAGTAAGAGCAAGTAAGTTGTCCTCCGGACGTCCCTAGTGGTTTTTCGCCATTTGTGAGGGTTTTGTGTCGACGTAGGGAGCACACACAGTGGCTGGTAAGTGTTGATCATCCTTGCCAGCAGGGAGTGGGGAGCGGAGTTGTCCTAGACTGCGTCCTCTCCGTTCACGGTTGGAAGCCATGCACCACACTCAAAGTCTGGGCATAACCACAGAGTGGTGGTGGAAGGGGTAGATGGCGGTGTACTGCCTCTCTCTTCACAGTTGAGTCCATGCGCCAGTACAGTCAAAGTCTGGGCATGAGCGCACCACAGAGATGGTTGGGAATGGGAAGAGGAAGTTGTACTGCCTCGCTCTTC
>JAWQFJ010022006.1:0-34225 GCA_034096865.1 Theodoxus fluviatilis
GACTCCCTCTACTTCATGCAGTGTTGGTTTTGCAACGTGTTTTCCGCCTACTGGCTCTTGTAGAAAAGAAGAGAAGCGACGGCAACAATTTGTGCATTTTAAGGAGGCTTTTATGGAGTACCACGCTCTCATGAATATTATTCCGTGTTATGCCAGACTACTATTCAACAATGTATTTACATGTTACTTTATTTCTCTAGATAATTGGTACACACACGCGCGCGCTAGCACGCACGCACGCATGCACCAACGCAAACAATCACGCACATACGCATGCACACACACATACACACACACACGGACACACGCACACACAGACACACACACACGCACACACAGACACACACACACGCACATACACATACCCACGGACGCACGCACGCACACACATGCACACACAGACACGCACGCACGCAAACATGCCCACACACATACACACACGCACGCATACACAAAGTCACACACACACAAACACACACACACACACACACACACACACACAATCACAAACACACAAACACACACACACACACACACACACAAACACACACAATAACACACACACACACACACACACACACAAACACACACAATAACACACACACACACACACACACAAACACACACAATAACACACACACACAATCACCACACGCGCGCGCGCGCGCACGCACACACACACACACACACACACACACACACACCTTCGTAAGGAGTCAGTTTCATGTCGTGCACTCTGCCAGTGTTGACTTCCGCTCTTAGCAGCCGAAGTATCTGTCAACGGAAAGTGCCTTCATAAGACTGCATTAATACGTGTGACAATTCACGTAAAAGCAACTGGGGATTATTAGAACACTAATCACTCTACAATTCAACCAGAGTTGGATGTACATGCGTTGTTATCAGCCAAGTAAAATTTTCTTATCGCCGTCACAGCTCTCATTGGTTCTCTTAAGAATTCATGCTCCTCTGTGCTTACCTGTTCCCGATTTCTTCTCTTTTCGTGTTGATGGCGTCGTTTCCTTTCTCAATGTCAAAATGTCGCCTGGCACCGTCGTGTGTCATCAAGAAAGACGCCTTTGCCAAATGGGTCACGTCCCGCAAAGTGTGATGATCATGATGCCAGATAGCTTCTCTCGATAACTCCAGGAGGCTAGTCTGAGGGTACAGATTCCAGGATGCTGCATCATGTAAATACACTGTATCCCTGTCCTGCAGATGTGCGTAGTAGTATAGGAGGTGCTCTGGATAATGTTATCGCTGGTAGAGAGAGAGAGAGAGAGAGAGAGAGAGAGAGAGAGAGAGAGAGAGAGAGAGAGAGAGAGGGAGAGAGAGAGAACGAACGAACGAACGAACGAAATATTTTACTTGTTTAGGCCTCTGGCTCATCACAACATAATTGTTTTTAAATCACTCAGGTTGTGCTGACGGCATCTCTTCTTCTCCTAAATGCATGCAGCAAGTACAGTGCCACAGATCTGATCGTATTGACATTGTCGGATGCCAGCACCATTGCAATATCAACACGCTTAGCTACATCAAACAAGTTAAAAACATAATTTTGCCTTATATCTGTGTAGGCCGGGCATCTAAACAGGAAATGAATCTCATCTTCATCTTCCTCATTGCATGATGGACAAAGGAAAGATCGTTGAGGATCATTTGTGAAGCGGTTTCTGTGGATGATTTAATCGCTAAAACCGGCGCAAAAACGGACAAATACATCTTTGAGGATTCGCCGATCAATCGTGCACAAATACTGTTCCCGGCTGAAAACACATTTGAATTGCCTATAGAAGGCATACATTTCACTGCTTGCAAGGGAGTTGTACCAAACTTGTACATATTCGGTTATTAGACGTTCCCGCAGCTCCTTTAGGAATTGCTTCTCATTCTCTACATATTGCAATCTCCACAAATGTTCAAAATTGTGTTTACACAGCAATGTTTGTATATCCTGCGCCCAATTTTTCTCTCCAGACTGTAGCAGCATGTTGTATACCTTACGAGGATATCTAGTTAGGTCCATTCGCAAGATTCGTAACCAACATCTAATTGCACGTATCCTGGCATTGATGTATAAAGGAAATCTGCCCGTTTCGCCATAGGCAATTACATTGGGTGCCTGAGTAGGTAAGTGTAAAAACCGTTTCAAGTGAATGATTTCCACATTGGAACAGTCATAGAGGCCTCACAATTCTGAAGAGTACATGAGGATAGGAGATATTTGTGCAACAAAAAGTTTAAAGAAGACGTTAGGCGAAACATCACCCAATCTTTTTACACACTTGATTACCTGGAGCAAACCCGCTTTTGCCCTCTGCACCAGATCTAGTTGTAAAGTTTTATATGACAATCGTGTTGAGAAAATTGCTCCTAGATATTTGTATTCATTCACGACCTCCAACCTCTTGCCATCTAATACCCATGTTTCATGCTCGGCAAGAAACCCACCATTTCGGAACACTAAAACTTTGGTTTTATCGGAATTCACAACCAAACCGAGCTTGCTTGCTTCTTCCACTAATACACTGAGCTGATTCTGCAGACCAATAGGGGTGTCCGCGATAAGTACAATATCATCAGCGAACAGAGAGAGAGAGAGAGAGAGAGAGAGAGAGAGAGAGAGAGAGAGAGATTCTGAACACAGACTATATTGACTAGTCTCAGCCACGCTGAATGAGAGAGAGAGAGAGAGAGAGAGAGAGAGAGAGAGAGAGAGAGAGAGAGAGAGAGAGAGAGAGAGAGAGAGAGGGGGGGGGGGTCCGTTTCACACTCCCGGCCTAAGCTGTAATCAGTGGTGCGCTTGGTAGTGAGACGGAACTTGGCGATGGAGTCTCCACAGTTGATGTGCAAGGAGGACTCTCCTCTTCACCTCTGGTGTGTATATCCTGGAAACCTTCCTGTCTTTTATCTGCTGCCGCTGATTTCTGCTGCGCGAGACTAAAACTCCTACACGTGTTTACCTTTTGCGTGCTCCGCAAAGCACCGATATAACCGTTAAATGTAGTGTCTATCGACAAATGACAATTCCCCCCTGTTTTTGCTTTTCACGGTTCCTAGTGTACAATAGCTGGTAAACTTATTGAAAGAAATCCCAGGGCAAACTTGGATATTTGAGTTGTTTGCTTTGGCAGTTAACGCCGTTTTAATGATACAAGTGATAATTGCCTCGGCATGTGGTTTGTTATGCAAGTCATCATCTCTTTTCAAGCTTGTTTATAACTTGTCATCGTCTATTGAAAACCTATGATTTGGTTTAGGAGTTGATTTCTTTTTTATATACTTGTTTCTTCTCCATTTACTTTATTATGTCTACTGCCTCCGTGTAGTTCCCGTTGCTGATGGCGAGTTTGTCGCGGTTGGTGTTGCCCTCGCTGTAACCGTTGCCCCTTTGTTCACATAAACCAGCGCACAAGACCACAAGCGAATGCATGAGTGTGTGCGCACACATATTCATATGTATAAGTAATATTTCTTCTTAGACAAGTCTCTTTTTAGGAAACTTATTTCTGTGGTAGTGAGTGAGTGAGTGAGTGAGTGAGTGAGTGAGTGAGTGAGTGAGTGAGTGAGTGAGTGAGTGAGTGAGTGAGTGAGTGAGTGAGTGAGTGAGTGAGTGAGTGAGTGAGTGAGTGAGTGAGTGAGTGAGTGAGTGAGTGAGTGAGTGAGTGAGTGAGTGAGTGAGTGAGTGAGTGAGTGAGTGAGTGAGTGAGTGAGTGAGTGAGTGAGTGAGTGAGTGAGTAAGTGATAAAGGAGTGAGTGAGTGATAAAGGAGTGAGTGAGTGATAAAGGAGTGAGTGAGTGATAAAGGAGTGAGTGAGTGATAAAGGAGTGAGTGAGTGATAAAGGAGTGAGTGAGTGAGTGATAAAGGAGTGAGTGAGTGATAAAGGAGTGAGTGAGTGATAAAGGAGAGAGAGAGAGAGAGAGAGAGAGAGAGAGAGAGAGAGAGATGTATTGCGGTCAATGAAATGCGTCTCCATGTAAGCAATGTTTTACACCATAATACTGAGTATCAAGTTATGTCGTGTCCTGTGGCGTCGTGTCATATAATACGTAATGTCATGGTATGTCTTGTCACACCATGTCATGTTCACTCGGTTTTTTGGGTTCGTTGCATACGTGCCTGTGTGTGTGCCCACAGGGACACATTGTGGAGGCAAGCTCTGGTGCCAATGGAGCCTGCAGTCTCAGACACGGATGTGGGACGCAGGGGCAAGGGGAGGAGAGGGGGCCACGCCACTCGAGTGGACACAGGATGGGCCTGGGTCGTCATGGCAGGTAAGCAGCATTGGAAACGTTTTCTTGCTTAGAGTGGATTGGATGGAAATGGATTTGATTTGATTGGATACAATTGGGTTGGACTTGACTGGATTGGTATGGCTCGGATAGGATCAGATCGGTTCATATTATATTATATTATATTATATCATATCATATCATATCATATAATATCATATCATATCATATCATATCATATCATATCATATCATATCATATCATATCATATATCATATCATATCATATCATATCATATCATATCATATCATATTTATTATATTATATTATATTATATCATATCATATCATATCATATCATATCATATCATATCATATCATATCATATCATATCATATCATATCATATCATATCATATCGTATCATATCATATTATATTGCATCAGATTGGATCTGATTACATTGGATTGGATTTGAGTGGGCAAAACTGGACTGGATTGATGAGTTTTCACGGCCTATCACCAGCCTTTGCAGGCTATGTAAAGCCGTTGAGACCACGGAAAGCACTAGATATGTTAAGAGTAGGTCAGTTCTTGCTTTCCCATGTTTATCGCTTTTTACGATTCGCGCAGGGAGTCGTGATGGGTCTACTCTAGCCCCCAAGCCACTGGCTGCCACTTTGCTTTGAGCGTGCACTGGCTGCCACTTTGCCTTGAGCGTGCACTGTGTGCCACTTTGCTTTGAGCGTGCTCTGTGTGCCACTTTGCTTTGAGCGTGCACTGTGTGCCACTTTGCCTTGAGCGTGCACTGGCTGCCACTTTGCTTTGAGCGTGCACTGGCTGCCACTTTGCCTTGAGCGTGCACTGTGTGCCACTTTGCTTTGAGCGTGCTCTGTGTGCCACTTTGCTTTGAGCGTGCACTGGCTGCCACTTTGCCTTGAGCGTGCACTGTGTGCCACTTTGCTTTGAGCGTGCTCTGTGTGCCACTTTGCTTTGAGCGTGCACTGTGTGCCACTTTGCTTTGAGCGTGCTCTGTGTGCCACTTTGCTTTGAGCGTGCACTGTGTGCCACTTTGCCTTGAGCGTGCACTGTGTGCCACTTCGCTTTGAGCGTGCACTGGCTGCCACTTTGCCTTGAGCGTGCACTGTGTGCCACTTCGCTTTGAGCGTGCACTGGCTGCCACTTTGCTTTGAGCGTGCACTGTGTGCCACTTTGCTTTGAGCGTGCACTGTGTGCCACTTTGCCTTGAGCGTGCACTGGCTGCCACTTTGCTTTGAGCGTGCACTGTGTGCCACTTTGCTTTGAGCGTGCACTGGCTGCCACTTTGCCTTGAGCGTGCACTGTGTGCCACTTCGCTTTGAGCGTGCACTGGCTGCCACTTTGCCTTGAGCGTGCACTGTGTGCCACTTCGCTTTGAGCGTGCACTGGCTGCCACTTTGCTTTGAGCGTGCACTGTGTGCCACTTTGCTTTGAGCGTGCACTGTGTGCCACTTTGCCTTGAGCGTGCACTGGGCGCCACTTTGCCATGAGCGTGCACTGGGCGCCACTTTGCCTTGAGCGTGCACTGGGCGCCACTTTGCCTTGAGCGTGCACTGGCTGCCGCTTTGCCTTGAGCGTGCACTGGCTGCCACTTTGCCTTGAGCGTGCACTGGCTGCCGCTTTGCTTTGAGCGTGTGCTCGATGCCTCTAAGCCGTGCACCTGGCGTAGATTTTGGAATATTGCCTGTCTGTAGTGTTTTTCTTCAGATGTAGGTCTCCGTGGGTTTATTTGTGAGAGTGTCAATGAAGAGGTGGATGAATTCCTGAATTAGAATTTTTGGAGGGCATGATCATCAATAATATGAATATAACAAATAATATTCAGTCACCAAGAAGGGAAAAAGTTTATTCATTTGTGTAATATAGTTTTTTAACGTTTGCTAGAACTTTAAAAATAATCTCTTTGCATAAATTTGGAGTAATCTGCCTCTGAAATTCGTTATGTTTCTGTTGGGATTTCTATAGCTGTTCATCAGTAAATTGTCTTCAAAATATATATTTTAATTTAAAATGTAAAGTGTAATTGCATAATAAAGTACAGACACCAACATTTTATAAATACACATAAACCATCAACATGCTTGCTTCTAAACATTTTGACTCTTCATTCGAAATAATTTTAATTACTGTAGCCTTCTTTTCACTCGGACGCTAACGTATGTCTGCGTTGCCAGAATGTTCACTGTCAGTTTTTACGTTCTGCCATTTAAGTTCGAAGTCACACAGCCTGATGTAGCCTTGCCTTTTCTTGGGGTGGGTGGGGTTGAGAGTATGGTAATGGTGGTAGTGTGGGTAGTCGTGATGGTGCTGTTGGAATAGGGTGGTAGTGTGGGTAGTCGTGGTGGTGCTGTTGGAATAGGATGGTAGTGTGGGTAGTCGTGATGGTGCTGTTGGAATAGGGTGGCAGTGTGAGTAGTCGTGGTGGTGCTGTTGGAATAGGGTGGTAGTGTGGGTAGTCGTGATGGTGCTGTTGGAATAGGGTGGCAGTGTGGGTTGTCGTGGTGGTGCTGTTGGAATAGGGTGGTAGTGTGGGTAGTCGTTGTGGTGCTGTTGGATTAGGGTGGTAGTGTAGGTAGTCGTGGTGGTGATGTTGGAATAGGGTGGTAGTGTTGGTAGTCGTGGTGGTGCTGTTGGAATCGGGTGGTAGTGTGGGTAGTCGTGATGGTGCTGTTGGAATAGGGTGGCAGTGTGGGTAGTCGTGATGGTGGTAGTGTGGGTAGTCGTTGTGGTGGTGTTGAAATAGGGTGGTAGTGTGGGTAGTCGTGGTGGTGCTGTTGGAATAGGGTGGTAGTGTGGGTAGTCGTGATGGTTGTGTTGGAATAGGGTGGCAGTGTGGGCAGTCGTGATGTTGCTGTTGGAATAGGGTGGTAGTGTGGGTAGTCGTGGTGGTGCTGTTGGAATAGGGTGGTAGTGTGGGTAGTCGTGGTGGTGCTGTTGGAATAGGGTGGCAGTGTGGGTAGTCGTGGTGGTGCTGTTGGAATAGAGTGGTAGTGTGGGTAGTCGTGATGGTGCTGTTGGAATAGGGTGGCAGTGTGGGTAGTCGTGATGGTGCTGTTGGAATAGGGTGGTAGTGTGGGTAGTCGTGGTGGTGGTGTTCGAATAGGGTGGTAGTGTGGGTAGTCGTGATGGTGCTGTTGGAATAGGGTGGTAGTGTGGGTAGTCGTGGTGGTGCTGTTGGTAGTGTGGGTAGCCGTGATGGTGCTGTTGGAATAGGGTGGTAGTGTGGGTAGTCGGGGTGGTGCTGTTGAAATAATGTGGTAGTGTGGATAGTCGTGATGGTGCTGTTGGAATAGGGTGGTAGTGTTGGTAGTCGTGATTGTGCTGTTGGAATAGGGTGGTAGTGTGGTTAGTCGTGATGGTGCTGTTGGAATAGGGTGGTAGTGTGGGTAGTCGTGGTGGTGCTGTTGGTAGTGTGGGTAGCCGTGATGGTGCTGTTGGAATAGGGTGGTAGTGTGGGTAGTCGGGGTGGTGCTGTTGGAATAATGTGGTAGTGTGGATAGTCGTGATGGTGCTGTTGGAATAGGGTGGTAGTGTTGGTAGTCGTGATTGTGCTGTTGGAATAGGGTGGTAGTGTGGGTAGTCGTGATGGTGCTGTTGGAGTAGGGTGGTAGTGTGGGTAGTCGTGGTGGTGGTGTTGGAATAGGGTGGTAGTGTGGGTAGTCGTGGTGGTGCTGTTGGAATAGGGTGGTAGTGTGGGTAGTCGTGGTGGTGCTGTTGGAATAGGATGGTAGTGTGGGTAGTCGTGATGGTGGTAGTGTATGTAGTCGTGGTGGTGCTGTTGGAATAGGGTGGTAGTGTGGGTAGTCGTGATGGTGCTGTTGGAATAGGGTGGTAGTGTGGGTAGTCGTGGTGGGGCTGTTGGAATAGGGTGGTAGTGTGGGTAGCCGTGATGGTGCTGTTGGAATAGTGTGGTAGTGTGGGTAGTCGTGATGGTGGTAGTGTGGGTAGTCGTTGTGGTGCTGTTGGTAGTGTGGGTAGCCGTGATGGTGGTGTTGGAATAGGGTGATAGTGTAGGTAGTCGTGATGGTGCTGTTGGAATAGGGTGGCAGTGTGGGTAGTCGTGATGGTGCTGTTGGAATAGGGTGGTAGTGTGGGTAGTCGTGGTGGTGCTGTTGGAATAGGGTGGTAGTGTGGGTAGTCGTGATGGTGGTGTTGGAATAGGGTGGTAGTGTGGGTAGTCGTAATGGTGCTGTTGGAATAGAGTGGTAGTGTGGGTAGCCGTGATGGTGGTGTTGGAATAGGGTGGTAGTGTGGGTAGTCGTGATGGTGCTGTTGGAATAGGGTGGCAGTGTGGGTAGTCGTGATGGTGCTGTTGGAATAGGGTGGTAGTGTGGGTAGTCGTGGTGGTGCTGTTGGAATAGGGTGGCAGTGTGGGTAGTCGTGATGGTGCTGTTGGAATAGGGTTGTAGTGTTGTGGTCCGTGGTGGTGCTGTTGGAATAGGGTGGTAGTGTGGGTAGTGTGTGTGTGTGTGGGTAGTCGTGGTGGTGCTGTGGTAGTGTGGGTAGCGCGTGATGGTGTGTTGGAATAGGGTGTAGTGTGGTTGCGTGATGTGCTATTGGATATGGTGGTAGTTGGTCAGTCATGGTGGTGCTGTTGGAATAGGTGGTAGTGGGTACGTCGTGGTGGTGCTGTTGGAATAGGGTGGTAGTGTGGGTAGTCGTGGTGGTGCTGTTGGAATAGGGTGGTAGTGTGGGTAGTCGTGATGGTGCTGTTGGAATAGGGTGGCAGTGTGGGTAGTCTTGGTGGTGCGGTTGGAATAGGGTGGTAGTGTGGGTAGTCGTGGTGGTGCTGTTGGAATAGGGTGGTAGTGTGGGTAGTCGGGGTGGTGCTGTTGGAATAGGGTGGTAGTGTGGGTAGTCGTGGTGGTGCTGTTGGAATAGGGTGGTAGTGTGTGTAGTCGTGGTGGTGCTGTTGGAATAGGGTGGTAGTGTGGGTAGTCGTGGTGGTGCTGTTGGAATAGGGTGGTAGTGTGGGTAGTCGTGGTATTGGTAGTATGGGCAGTCGTGATGGGGCTGATGGAATAGGGTGGTAGTGTGTGTAGTCGTGGTGGTCCTGTTGGAATAGGGTGGTAGTGTGGGTAGTCGTGGTGGTGCTGTTGGAATAGGGTGGTAGTGTGGGTAGTCGTGGTGGTGGTGTTGGAATAGGATGGTAGTGTGGGTAGTCGTGATGGGGCTGTTGGAATAGGGTGGTAGTATGGGTAGTCGTGGTGGTGCTGTTGGAATAGGGTGGTAGTGTGGGTAGTCGTGGTGGTGGTAGTATGGGTAGTCGTGATGGGGCTGTTGCAATAGGGTTGTAGTGTGTGTAGTCGTGGTGGTGCTGTTGGAATAGGGTGGTAGTGTGGGTAGTCGTGATGGTGGTAGTGTGGGTAGTCGTGATGGTGCTGTTGGAATAGGGTGGTAGTGTGGGTAGTCGTGATGGTGCTGTTGGAATAGGGTGGTAGTGTGGGTAGTCGTGGTGGTGCTGTTGGAATTGGGTGGTAGTGTGGGTAGTCGTGATGGGGCTGTTGGAATAGGGTGGTAGTATGGGTAGTCGTGGTGGTGCTGTTGGAATAGGGTGGTAGTGTGGGTAGTCGTGGTGGTGGTAGTATGGGCAGTTGTGATGGGGCTGTTGGAATAGGGTGGTAGTGTGTGTAGTCGTGGTGGTGCTGTTGGAATAGGGTGGTAGTGTGGGTTGTCGTGATGGTGCTGTTGGAATAGGGTGGTAGTGTGGGTAGTCGTGATAATGGTAGTGTAGGTAGTCGTGGTGGTGCTGTTGGAATAGGGTGGTAGTGTGGGTAGTCGTGATGGTGCTGTTGGAATAGGGTGGTAGTGTGGGAAGTCGTGGTGGTGCTGTTGGAATAGGGTGGTAGTGTAGGTAGTCGTGGTGGTGGTGTTGGAATAGGGTGGTAGTGTGGGTAGTCGTGATGGTGGTAGTATGGGCAGTCGTGATGGGGCTGTTGGAATTGGGTGGTAGTATGGGCAGTCGTGATGGTGCTGTTGGAATAGGGTGGTAGTGTGGGTAGTCGTGATGGTGGTAGTGTAGGTAGTCGTGGTGGTGCTGTTGGAATAGGGTGGTAGTGTGGGTAGTCGTGATGGTGCTGTTGGAATAGGGTGGTAGTGTGGGAAGTCGTGGTGGTGCTGTTGGAATACTGTGGCAGTGTGGGTAGTCGTGGTGGTGCTGTTGGAATAGGGTGGTAGTGTGGGTAGTCGTGATGGTGGTAGTGTGGGTAGTCGTGATGGTGCTGTTGGAATAGGGTGATAGTGTGGGTAGTCGTGATGGTGGTAGTGTGGGTAGTCGTGGTGGTGCTGTTGGAATAGGGTGGTAGTGTGAGTAGTCGTGATGGTGCTGTTGGAATAGGGTGGTAGTGTGGGTAGTCGTGATGGTGCTGTTGGAATAGGGTGGTAGTGTGGGTAGTCGTGATGGTGCTGTTGGAATAGGGTGGTAGTGTGGGTAGTCGTGATGGTGCTGTTGGAATAGGGTGGTAGTGTGGGTAGTCGTGATGGTGCTGTTGGAATAGGGTGGTAGTGTGGGTAGTCGTGGTGGTGCTGTTGGAATAGGGTGGTAGTGTGGGTAGTCGTGGTGGTGCTGTTGGAATAGGGTGGTAGTGTGGGTAGTCGTGGTGGTGCTGTTGGAATAGGGTGGTAGTGTGGGTAGTCGTGGTGGTGCTGTTGGAATAGGGTGGTAGTGTGGGTAGTCGTGGTGGTGCTGTTGGAATAGGGTGGTAGTGTGGGTAGTCGTCATAGTGCTGTTGGAATAGGACCAAAAAAAAAATTGTTGTGGTTACGGTAACATGGCCAGAAAAAAAGGGTCGTTAGGTCGTTCTGAACTAAAAAAAATATTTGATAGAAGAGACCAGATTGAATATAAACCACACTTTCTCTTTCGCTGAAAAACTTTCGTAAAACTTAGGTAGTGAATTCCCCGTGTGCTCATGAGGCAGGGAAGGTGGCACAGTACACACTACATCAACATCGATTTATGCCTTTTTTTAACCCCTTATTTCACGTTCGATAAAAGTTTAGGGTCGGCAGAAAAATAATAGGGCCGGTCGGGTTACCGTAATTTTTTTTCTTTGGCCTCGTAGTGATTCTGGTGACAGTGTTTGGTCTCGTAGTGATTCTGGTGACAGTGTTACTAATGAAGAATTGCATACAGCATATGCTGCACAGTTATCTTCCCAATCATTTGGAATGCTTCTGGTCTTCGTGGTTTTGGCTCAAACGGAGCAGCTTTGTCCATGAGAGCAAGAGGCTCTTTCGACAATACAAGGAAGTCCTCCCTCAGAAACTCTCCCTCTGATCACCGGGGAAGAAGAAAACCCTTGGACAACGGGCAAGACAGACATCCAGGTCTGCACCAGGGTTCCACATGTTGCCTCAGGAGACAGACAGGTTGACATTGCTCGGCGGGCACTTACCCTAGCCATGATCGACGAACAGTACCCACAGAATGCGTGGATCCACGCATTCTTACACGGATGGATCAGCAACAAACGCCGTATCCGATGGAGGTGCTGGCATCCTGATTCAGTTCCCTGGGGGACATACAGCCACAGCCAGTGTTGCCACAGGCAAGCACTGCACAAACTACAGAGCAGAAGCGGAGGCACTCATACAGGCGGCCTCCATGGTACAGGATTCTCCAGACCCATGCTACCAAGTAGTCTTCCTCTCAGACGCCCTATCAGTCCTCCAGGCCCTAGAGAAAGGAAAACTCTCCCAGCTGACCAAAGCATTTCAGAGGGTCGGACAAACCAGAAGAGTTGTTCTTCAGTGGATACCAGCCCACTGTGGGATTCCAGGAAACGAAAGGGCAGACGAGCTGGCGAAAGAAGGAGCCCAGGAAGAACAACTTGAATATAGTGTCAGCTATAGTGAGCGAAAGACCATCATCAAGGCATTGATGAGGCCGAGGACAAACAGAGACGACTACCACTTGATGTCCAGAGAGCAGCAGGTTGTCCTTATCAGACTGCGCACCGGTCACAACAGGCTCAATGCTCACATGAACCGAAAGTACAGGCTGGCACCCTCACCAACATGTGCATGTGGTCTGGAAGACCAAACAGCAGAACACATACTCCAGAGTTGTCCCTTACTTGAAGAAGAAAGGAGGGAAGTGTGTTCGTTACCAACTTCCCTGCAGACCAAACTATATGGCAGCCGCGACGACATGGAGAAAACGACGGCATTCATTACCCATACCGGATTGACAGTATAGCCACTGCGAACGAGAAGAAGAAGAACACTAGTGATGGAAGGAGCTTTTAGGGATTTCGTCGATTTTAATCGTGCGTAGTTGAAATACGGTTATTTCACAAAGACAGATAATTATATAATTTGACGCATCTCATAATATATGTCTTTGCAGCGTTCCTGGTGACCTGCTTTCTTCGAGTTGGATATTTCAAGTCCTTCGGCATCATCTTCGTGGAGTTGCTAAGGACGTATAACAACTCGGTTGCAGTCACTTCCGTTGTCGTGGGCTTCATTGCTGTGGGCTTCAGCGTTGGAGGTACGTTGACTGATCGATCTTGATCGATGGAGTGATTAGTGCAGTTTGATGCCATGATGATAACGACGACGTCATCGACGACGATAACGACAAATACAACGACCACGAAGGAAGGAGAATTGCTTATTTTCTCTCTATAAGTATGAGCGATGAGTTCTGGTTAACTTTCTCTTAGTTCCTGTCGGTTGACTGATTCCGAAATCGTTTGCATGGGTTAAAGTATAAGTGCTGCATTGAGGTAGTTATCACAGAAGTTAAAAACTAACATATCTAAAACCTGCAATGATCAACGCGATATGGGTATTAATGCAAGGGTTTGCTTGACACTGTATTAAAAGACGAAGTGAAAAGACACGCAGGGACAATACTGAGGACTGAGGGAGCCATCTTTGTTCTGTTCTGCAGGTTTCCTCACGATAACGGTGTTCATGCCCACAATGTCAATCCGGAAGTGCGTCATTCTGGGAGGACTGGTGATGTTTGCTGGCGTCATCCTGACCATCACCTCCAGCAACATGGCAGCGGTGGTCGTCACGCAAGGATTCCTCGTGGGTAGGTGGCTGTCTCTGTTGGGAAAGCTGTGGACAGTAGAGGTTCCTCGTGGGTAGGTGGCTGTCTCTGTTGGGGGAGTGTGGACAGTAGAGGTTCCTCGTGGGTAGGTGGCTGTCTCTGTTGGGGGAGCTGTGGACAGTAGAGGTTCCTCGTGGGTAGGTGGCTGTCTCTGTTGGGGGAGTGGACAGTAGAGGTTCCTCGTGGGAAGGTGGCTGTCTCTGTTGGGGGAGCTGTGGACAGTAGAGGTTCCTCGTGGGTAGGTGGCTGTCTCTGTTGGGGGAGCTGTGGACAGTAGAGGTTCCTCGTGGGTAGGTGGCTGTCTCTGTTGGGGAAGCTGTGGACAGTAGAGGTTCCTCGTGGGTAGGTGGCTGTCTCTGTTGGGGAAGCTGTGGACAGTAGAGGTTCCTCGTGGGTAGGTGGCTGTCTCTGTTGGGGGAGTGGACAGTAGAGGTTCCTCGTGGGAAGGTGGCTGTCTCTGTTGGGGGAGCTGTGGACAGTAGAGGTTCCTCGTGGGTAGGTGGCTGTCTCTGTTGGGTAAGCTGTGGACAACAGGGCTTTCTCTTGGCTAGGTGCCTGTCTCTGTTGGGAAAGCTGTGGACAGTAGAGGTTCAACGTGGGTAGGTGGCTGTCTCTGCTCGGGAAGCTGTGGACGGTAGAGGTTCAACGTGGGTAGGTGGCTGTCTCTGCTCGGGAAGCTGTGGACAGTAGAGGTTCAACGTGGGTAGGTGGCTGTCTCTGCTGGGGAAGCTGTGGACAGTAGAGGTTCAACGTGGGTAGGTGGCTGTCTCTGTTGGGGGTGCTGTGGACAATAGACGTTCCTCGTAGGTAGGTGGCTGTCTCTGTTGGGGAAGCTGTGGACAGTAGAGGTTCCTCGTGGGTAGGTGGCTGTCTCTGTTGGGGGAGTGGACAGTAGAGGTTCCTCGTGGGTAGGTGGCTGTCTCTGTTGGGGAAGCTGTGGACAGTAGAGGTTCCTCGTGGGTAGGCGGTTGTCTCTGTTGGGGAAGCTGTGGACAACAGGGCTTTATCGTGGCTAGGTGCCTGTCTCTGTTGAGCTGGAAAACTATATGATGATGTTGATGATGATGTTGTTGTTGTTGTTGATGATGATGATGATGATGATGATGATGATGATGATGATGATGATGATGATGATGATGATGATGCTTTAGGAGCGTTCATTTGCATGCTCCCCAGGGAGTTAGATGATGTCGAAATGTTGATGAGAGCAGCCTGATGACGAGAGGGTAAAGAAATATGAACAGTAATCTTCTAGGAAAATTCACAATGTAAAAGTCAGCCCTTTTATTTTTACGTTGAAGTGGTGGCCTCTTGATGAAGCTCTGTCTGGCTGTTTGACCATAATGTGGCACTTTTCAAATTCATTCATGAATACCACACGGAAAATGACTTTTTCTTGCAGTAAAAACGTTTTAATCTTTCACCCTTTGGTTTAGTTTATTCAAGTAGCTTTGAATCATGCTAAGTGTCACGAGCGAACTATTGCAAATAAATGAACGTTCATTAATTAGCGAATTTTTATTACACTCCACAGCCCTCACACACACACTCACACACACACACACACACACACACACACACACACACACACACGTACACACACACACACGCACACGCACACACGCACACACACACGCGCGCGCGCGCGCATACACACACGCATACATGCGCACATGATCAAACACTCTCTCTCTCTCTCTCTCTCTCTCGCACGCACACACGCGCACACACACACGCGCGGGCGCGCGCGCACACACACACACACACACACACACACACACACACTCAACATGAACACACAATACACAGGCACACAAACACATATGCACACTCATACACACACGCACGCACATACACACGCACGCACGCTCACACGCGCGCGCGCGCACACTCACACACACGTACAGGATCGCACACACACAGCCACGCACACACGTTTAAATCTTTTCCATCTCCTTGTTCATTTCTAATTCGTTACTCGTTAGTTACGCTTGTATAGTAGTCACATCTTTTTAACCTTGTCCTACTCATGCATATTCCTTCCACGCAGAGACATATACCTACACACCATGCACTCACCTACTCGTCTCCATGCACGCGCACTTTATTGTGCTCACACACACTCACATATCCAAGCACCCATGCACGCTCACACACACACTCACATATCCAAGCACTCATGCACGCACACACACACACACTCACATATCCAAGCACTCATGCACGCACACACACTCACTCATCCAAGCACTCATGCACACACACACACACACACACACACACACACACACACACACACACACACACACACACACACACTCACATATCCAAACACTCATGCACACACACACACACACACACACACACACACTCACATATCCAAGCACTCATGCACGCACACAAGCTGCGCACTTTTTTCAACGACTGCTGTTGCTCAGCACCTGCTTCCCTGGTTCTATTAATAACATAGCCACCCTGCTCTCCCTCTAACACCAACGCGTCTGTCTCCATGTCCTTCAGCGTCTATGTACTTTCTTTTAAACTCTGCTCGACTGCGTGACTTTTCTGAACAGCCTTTTCGTCACGCCCTGCTTCCATTGCAGGAAGCGTGCAAATGGTCACCCCTTGTGTACTGTAAGGCTAGGCACTGCTCTGCTTCTTAAACTGGGTCAGCAGCTCCACCGAACCATGACTTCATTTGCAATGTTTGCAACACCACTCTCCATTAACGTTACGTGGTGTGTTCCACGCATGCGCAATGACCTCCATATCGATCAATCCAGGGTTAGCCTTCCACTGATGGGTCACACTAGTGAACTCGTCCGAGGAGAGGGGGTGCGGACCCTGGTCACGTTTAATTCGAAGTGACCCCCATGCAGAATGAGATCCAAACTAATTATTACGTCTTTGCTAGCTCACATATGCAATCTTGGATGGTTGTTCCGCACACAGAATGATATTAAAGTGTGAATAATTGACAAACGGGTGTACACAATGATCTTTTAGCTGAATTGGGTTACGACAAGTGATTATCATATTTGCAGCAGTAGTCAAGGCGATTACGCCCTGTTTCGAGCATAAACGCCAATGTAACAACGCAGCCAATCAGGCGCCGTGGTCCTCCAGCGGAGTGGGGTCCGCACCCCTCTTCTCAGACGAGTCCACTAGTGTGGCCCATCAGTGGAAGTATCTTTGAAGCCGGACAAAGACATCTCCCCGATGGCCGTTAAACTCCACGTGACATGTAGGTGTCGTCTGCTCCTAAGAGAAATTTCGGCTAACAACGGACTATCATACTTGTGTCAGCATTTAGGGTTTTTTATGTTTAAGTAATTACAAATACATTCCTTCGGTTGCTACTAACGTATGAGAAACTTTGTCGCACATAAGTGGAGGAAAATGACTGACATCGTCATCAAAGAGACAAACCAAGGACCCCCGAAGTGAATACATTAGATGATAACAATGGGGAGATGATTTTCTGGGTAGGCAGATGCAGTACCGGGCAAACAACGTGAAGGGAACATATATGGTGAGAGTAAAAGAGCTCAGACGAGTTGATAATGAGGTAATTTGGTGAAGAGTGAGAGGGGTGCCACTGTATGAATTGTAAAGGGGGAGGTACATTTATGCTTGGCACGTTAATCTGATATGAACAAAACCTAGCGTATTGTGGTGTCGCGCAAGAATGAGAATCAAGATCCATGAACTCTTGCCCTACATGAACAGAAACAGGAACAGTAGTCATTTGTACGAGTATAAGAGCCTGAATCACTGAAGAAGGAGCAGCACCGGTGGGGGGGGGGGGGGGGGGGGGGGAGGAGGGAGGGGAAGGAGGGACTGGAGCGGAAGGAACCACGAGAGCAGTAGGAATAGCAGAAGTGCGATGAGAGAGAGCAGTAGCACCTATCTCTCCTGTTTTCCTCCTACTCGCTCTCTCCAAACACCGTCTTCTGCCACCTTCTACCCTTACCCCACCTGTTCACTCTTGAGGAGAAACAGTACCCCAAACACTGAATTCATGCTTTTATACTGATGATGCGCATCGTTCTGCTTGCGCAGGTTTTGGTCACGTGGTTCTCTACCTTCCGGGTCAGACGCTGCTGGCGCTGTACTTCAGGAAATGGCACGCTTTGGCCATCCACGTGGTCAACGTAGGGGCGGGATTTGGTGCCGTAGCCTTTCCGCCTCTGTTCCACTTCCTCATTGAGACTTATGGACTCGACGGCTGTCTGCTTATCGTGAGCGGCATCCTTCTCAACGCCGTGGTGTGCGGTGCTCTGATGCGCCCCCCAGGCCTGAAGGACGACGTGTGCATCGAGGAGGCCTTGCTGGAGGAGCACATGGAGGAAGAGGAGATACTCGGATGCGACGTGCTGATCGGGGAGCGTCCCGAAGAGAGCAAGCCAAACGGCACGACAACTTCGAACGGTTTCTTGGCTAAGAGGCGGAAGTCACAGACTGCGATCGTCCTGCAGGAAATCGAGAAGGACGTAAGGAACTTGGAACCCATCCTGGAGAAAGTCTCACAGTGTGACCCTGTGATTCCTATGCAGGAGCACTACTCCGCAGTGCCCAGCAGCCCCTTCGACGGGTTGACCTCTGTGAACGTCGCTCCCATCTGCAGCATTGGGGAGGTCAAGCGGAACGACAGCGCGCCCACCATCGGCAATGCCACGGACAAAGAAGTTGATCCCAGGAAAGGGTTCTTCTCGGATTTCCTCGACTCTGAGGCAGTCGTCAATATAAGCAAGATGAAATTCGAAATGGGCGTCGACGACGAGGACGACGACGTCGCCGACGGCAGCAACGAGGGTGCAAAAATCGCACTCATTCCTTCGACCTCCGCAGCACCATCACTTCCACCGTCTATCGTCGTAGAGGACGTGGACGCCCCGACGGCGTCCGGGGCCAACAAAATCACGCCGTTGCTGATTCCCGACGCAGACGCCATCAACAAGCTGGACGGCATGGCTCAGGACATGGTGCCCCTCACACCAAAGTCCATCAAGTCAGAACCGGTGGGCACTCAGATCGCCGCACTCTGCATCCTGGCGGATCCATCGCTCCCGGTGACGTCTCTGGCCTCGGCTGCGGGCCACAGGATGATGTTCCATGGTAGCGCCCCTGCCCTGGGCAGGGCAGCCTTCGAGGTAGTGGACGTGGTGGACACCACCGTCATGCTGACCGCCCCTGGCCAGGCGCCAAAGAAGCAGCAGGATGGCTGCTGGGACAAAATCACAGCCAAGCAGAACTTTGACGCCTCGCTGTTCCGCGAGCCGCTGCTCTACGTGCACCTGACCCAAGCTTTCCTGGCGCTGCTGCCCACCAACCTGATGCTGAACTTCCTGCCCGCCCTGGCCTGGGAACGAGGCCTGACGGACCTGCAGCACGCCCTGCTTCTCATACTGGTGGCCGTCAGCAGCATCGTGTCTAAGGTACGCGAGTTTGGATTTGTTGTTGTTGTTGTTGTTGTTGTTGTTGTGGTGGTGGTGGTGGTGGTGGTGGTGGTGGTGGTGGTGGTGGTGGTGGTGGTGGTGATGATGATGGTGGTGGTGGTGGTCATCGTTGTGGTGGTGGTGGTGGTGTGATTGTCGTGGTGATATTGATGGTGATGATGGTGGTATTGATGGTGGTGGTGGTGGTGGTGGTGGTGATGGTAGTAGTAGTATTGGTGGTGGTGATGGTGATGGTATTGGTGGTGGTGGTGATGGTGATGGTATTTGTAGTGGTGGTGGTGGTGGTGGTATTGGTGGTGATGGTGGTGGTATTGGTGGTGGCGGTGATGGTGACGGTGACTATGTGACGGAGTGGTATTGGTGATGGTAGTTAGTAAAGTATGGGTGGCAATGGTGGTGGTGTGATGTAGTTGTGGTTTGAATGGTGACATTTATGTCTTTAGTAGTGATTCTAGCGGTGAGGTGATGATTGATGAAGATTGGTGGAGATAGTGGGGATTGATTTCAAAACGGATCTTTTGAATGAGTGAAGGAAGCTTTGCCGCGTATCAGCCAGTGTAGGTTATGTACGACCATTGATCACGAGAATTATTAGAGCAGGTTTGAGTTAGAACTGGTCAAGCCTCGATTCCCCTACATATGAGTCTGTTACGAGCCGCCTTGATTCCCCTACATATGAGTCTGTTACGAGCCGCGTAAGGAAACGCCGTGGGTCTTTTCTCATCTCAATCCACAGGGAGCTGAATCTTTCGAAAAAGCGAATATTCTGTTTGTTTGGATGATTATGCTGAGAAAACTGATAAACGCTCCGCATCGTGGGCCTTCTTGCTCGTGCCCCAAGATGGTATTCATAACTTGATTCCTGTCTGCAGATTCCTCGTCCTTTGTCTCGTCTTTGCTGAGCAAACACGAATTTCATTCTTTCCTAGCTTGGTCTCGCTGATCTAAAAGGGGTTATTTCCATCTTCCTCAATCTTTTTCTTCTCTTTCTTCTATGCCTGTCTACTCCAGTTTGCCCCGCACTGCCCGTAACGCGCCACTGTTTCCTTTGTGTTGCAGCTGGCGACGGGACTGCTGCTGGAACACAGGAAGGTCAGGCCCAGCTCGGTCCAGGCTGTCTCCATTCTGGTGATGGGCGTGGCTGGAGTCTTGGTGCCGCTCTGCACTCGCTTCTGGATGTTCCTCATCTTCGCTACCGGATTTGGCCTCGTGGCGGACGTCTACTACGGCCTCGTAGCACTGCTGGCGGAGGAATTCTTCGGAGCGGAGAGGTTGGATCACGTGATCCTCCTGACCATCCTCTTCGAAGGAGTGTTTCTAGCTGTTGGCGCGCCCCTGTGCGGACTGATTCGAGATTGCACAGGAAGCTTCGACAATGTATACCACTGTCTAGGAGGCTTTGCTCTCCTTGCGGGCCTTGTGCTCATTCTCCAGAGGTGCGCCCCGTGGAAGACAGCCCGACAGATAGCCCACAGTGACGCCAACGGGAAAGCCACCCCAAGCCACGTGTAAGGACTGAGCGGCAAGCGTGTGCTTAGTAGTAATCTGGACCGTGATGTATTCCGTGGAACAGTATTGCCTACAGCAGACATTGTGAATCTAGTGCGAAACAGACTGCCGTTCAGACCGATCAAGAGAGAGCGGCCTGGAAACTACCAGTGCTGCAACAACGGTCTACATGTGGAAACCCTTGCAAGCTAGGATTCATCCATCGGCATGAATTATCTGTGTCCATCAAGGATAGCGTTCCTAGATCACAGCGTCAGTCGTGAGCCGACAATGTGCCAAATCTGATGGGAAAGTACACCAGGGAAAGGTTTGTTGCCGTTGGCCCCTGTTTAAACCCCACTCACACATTCCCTGTTTCCCTCACTGATACGTGTCTAGCCTGCTGGGCAGCATGCTGTTTGCAACCAAAAAAGAAAAAAAGAGAAAGAGATATCTCACACAAGAGGAGGAAGGCCTCCATCTCAGCAAGTTTGGATGCAAAACAAGTGTTAGGTGAGAAAACATTGTGACAGAAAGATGTTGAAGATCCTGAGTCCTGCGCCATGCTGTTTTCTGTGTAAGTTATGCTTGAGTTATCCTTGCTTTGAGACGTTTTTGCGAATTGAACTTTATGTGCTTTTTGGGGAAGGAAGGGGGTGGGGGTAGGGCTGGGAAAGTCTCTGTAAAGCACAGGTCCATTTTGGTTTGAGTTCTGACTGTGGACACAGCTCTGTAAAATAGCGATGTGTCATTGGTGCACGAAATGAAGATGCTATCATTCCTAAATAGCTTTCCCCCTGATTCGTCAATCCCAAGTCCAGGCACCGACAACAGCAGCAGTTTCCAACGTAGGTCACTGTATGCTGAATCACAGTTCCCTGTACTCTCCAGCAGGGAATCGTTTTCGCTGCCCCCTTTTTCTGGGATGCTTGGAAATTATGCATGACGCAATGTAGGACGGCGTGGATTAAGTTATTCCTCTCGTCAGGAATTTGAACAGTCCAGTGGTGACCGTCCTTCAAGTTCTGGTTAACGGATGACCTTGGGTTCGGAAAAGCGAGGCCGTTCTTTTCCTGGCTTTTGAAACTGGCTTCGGATGGAATAGAGGTAGTGGCACTTTTGATATTCACGTGCTTCCTCGGATCAACATTTAGGTCCTTCCCAACCCAACGGAAACAGCAGAAGCAAACTTTTTTACATGCTAGATAATAAGGCTGAAATGGTCGAAGTCGGAAACATTCTCGGACGCTGTACCCAAGGTACTCAGTCCGTCATAGAATTGCCGAGAGGGTTGTGTTCATTATGGCGGTGTAATTATTTTTATTATAACCGCGGCGACTTTTGCGTACAAGTCTGGATTCGAATACGAGTGTGTATTCGTGAGATTTCATAGGCCTGTTGAGGTAAGCCATAATTCTTTGTCTAAAGGTTGATAAAGGATTTTGTGAAAGCTTTCCTTAAAGGGGGAATTTGGCTGTCTGGCGACTAAGGGGAGGGAACCTGCAATTCGTTACCAGTGCGATGTTTTGTCTCTTCTGTGTGTACTCATTCTTGTAAATAATTCATCATTTTCTATCGTTTATGCTAGCTTCATTTAGAGTTATATGTAGTGATGTATTAGTTAGAATAATGTGTTGTTTAGGTAGTAAATTATGCTGCGTCATGAACGCTATTGGTTTGGTATTTGTCGGCTAAGCATTTGTTGAACAAAATGAGCGGTGACTTTCATTTCAATTTTTGCTCATTCGTTGTAAAGAAGGACTAAGGTTAGTGTCATTGTGCTTCCTCCTCATCCAAAGATGATTTCTATGGGGAAGAAGTCACTCTAGTGTCACTGTTTGATTATTACTGACCTTGGCCTTCTAGGCCTCCATTACCATTGTCTCCTGTCAAGGACGGAACCGGTCTGGCGCATGGCGTCCATTTAATCTTGCAACTAGCAAGCCTCCTCTGCATAAAGATGCTACCCCACGCTTCAGGCTGTGGTCCTGGTCTACGGGTGTTCAGCAAAGACTCTTTTTCTATTATCGTTTGGTGCTGCTGCACAGTTGAAGAGTGGACATTGCTGTTTCACGTTCATCATGTTCATTCTAACCTTACCATTCTAACCACACATCGAGTGAGTCCATACATCGTCACTCCCATACAAAAGCTTGAATAAATATTTTTTATATTTATTCTATCACATCAGTGTTCACGTGTCTGTTTATGTTTGGGAGTGTGGCCATATTTTTATTGAAAACCCAACCATGCACACTCTAGTCCTCGGCCTAGGGTGACATGCACGCGACAGAGTGGCATGAGGCATGATGGTAGCAGTGGGTGGGTGCTGAGAATCTGGCTGCTCCAAAAGCTGACCTCTTGGAAACAACAATGCCAGCCAGCGTCCAGCCTGGCGCCGCCAGAGGAGAGATCGGGTGACCGTGATAACAGCGAGATATAAGGGGAGGAGAGGGGAGGGAGAGGGGTGGAGAGAGAGAGAGAGAGAGAGAGAGAGAGAGAGAGAGAGAGAGAGAGAGAGAGAGAGAGAGAGAGAGAGAGAGAATAAGTTACATGGCAAGAGATTGACAAAAATGAGAGCAAGTAATTCAGTAGGGGAGGATTTCCTCTTGGTTACAGGAGGATTTCTTCTTGGTTACATATGCCATGGCTCTTTTCACAACCCAGCGTCCTTGCTGGATAATTTCATCTGAGTCCGAGGAGGACTATCCACACCAGGAACGGGATTACATCATGCGATTAGATGATCATCTCCCCTTCGTCATGACCGTAGGGCTTCACGTCGTACTGAACTACACATATGTATAACTGAAGATGTGGCATTACCAAAAGGGATTGCGAATTGTGTATGTGACAGGGAACCTGCATCCGATATAAGATCCAAAGTTGCACATTGCTCTCAATATTATGACCCGAAGCCATGTGTAAATCGTCTAGTTCTACAAGAAAAAAGAATTACACGTAGAAGTAGCTCACTCTGTGGGCATCGCAACAGTTATCATACCTGGCGGTAACATAGACCGCAGGGACACGCTCTGACCCACCACCTGCCACTGGTTGAATGGCGTAGACGTGGAGGCGGGGATCCAGACCGGTGGTGACCTGAAACATCTCATCAGGCCGCCAGAAGTCTTGTATTCTGAACACAGAGATATAGTATCTCTGACACAGGTTGGTCACGTGACTTCGGCCCCACATTCCAATGATTTTACCAATCAAAATTCAACATGATCAAAAGACCATTGAGAGTAAAAAGAGACGATTCTATTTCACTCCAATTATTTATCCCGATAGATAAACACAAATTTGGTGTTCTAATAAAACTAATCTATGAGATTTTCAGGAAATCATTTGAGAACTACTTTTAGCGCGAACATCGTCTATAAGGTTGCAAACTGCCTTCAGCACGTGCGCTTGTCTTTGGAACTAGTCAGTATAAACGCATCGAAAAGGATTCCTATGGCTCCGGGCTGGTTTCGTGAATCTATGGTTATACTCTCGCAAGTAAATGCTTTCTGGCCGGAACCTGTGGTCTAACTGCCTTCACACTGTTTGACGAGCTGCTGAGTCCACACTTCGATCATTCGTGTATCGACTGATCTAGAAGTAGAAGGAAGATTTTACTCACTGTTGTCTCTGTGTTGAACGTTGATCGAGTCGAAGTTTCTTCTGTAGGAATCCGTCCGATTCCGAAGTTCGATATCATCGGAGAGCTCAGAAGCAGTTTTTCTAAGTTTAATCCTTCTAAGCATACATTAAATTAATGATTCCTCATCAGTAAAAGCACTCAGCGGGTTTCTGGGCGTATCGTACTATCGGTCCAAAAGATTATCATTATGCAGACGGGATTGGTTGCCTTACTCGCACAATGAAGTATAATTGTTGCTCTTGTATTCAAAGTCCTTATAATTAGTAGAGTTCACAATATTACACTCTTGTGATTCGAATTTTACCGCATACAAGTTTTACATTTATGGGAAATCGATGTTTAGAAAATGAACTGACGGAAAGATGGCTGCCAGTATCGAGTGTATCACAACAAGCGGAGGAATACACTCAACGATGTGAAATGCCATTCAGCGTGGCTGAGACTCAGTGTTGAATGGTGGTATGCATGTTATATAAGAATTAAGGCTATCACGTGACCAACCTGTTGCTGAGACTATATGCACTATAGTCTCAGCCACGCTGAATGGCTGGTTTGCTGTCTGCTAGTGTTCCGCAGTGTAAGCCGACATGTAAATAGAATTACTGCTGTTGCAGTCTACTTTATACTACTGCTGTGTTTGCAGTCTACTAGTGTTCCGCGATGTAAGCCGACATGTAAAGTAGAAGTACTGCTGGTGCAGTCTACTTTATACTACTGCTGTGTTTGCAGTCTACTTTATACTACTGCTGTGTTTGCAGTCTACTAGTGTTCCGCGATGTAAGCCGACATGTAAAGTAGAAGTACTGCTGGTGCAGTCTACTTTATACTACTGCTGTGTTTGCAGTCCACTAGTGTTCCGCGATGTAAGCCGACATGTAAAGTAGAAGTACTGCTGGTGCAGTCTACTTTATACTACTGCTGTGTTTGCAGTCCACTAGTGTTCCGCGATGTAAGCCGACATGTAAAGTAGAATTACTGCTGTTGCAGTCTACTTTATACTACTGCTGTGTTTGCAGTCTACTAGTGTTCCGCGATGTAAGCCGACATGTAAAGTAGAAGTACTGCTGGTGCAGTCTACTTTATACTACTGCTGTGTTTGCAGTCTTTAAGTTGGGTAGTGCTTGCAGACGGGTTTTCTGTGTAAAGTTGCTAGTTTTGTAATACAAATAATGTACAATTTTATCATTTTGTTGTCTTGTTTGTCGATCCCAAGACCTTAGTCTCTCCGGGTCATAACACTGCTGTAAATGCATGTAGCTTAGCTGATATTTTTCACTTGGTCAGGATATTGTCCTAGTAAGCAACTTGAATCGATCATTGAGCGCGGCAGTGATTGTTTTCAACCAGAAAGGGAAGGCAGTGTGAACATTCAACGGCCAGTCGGCATCTGCAGACCTTACAAGCTCAACATGTCATAATCATACGCCATCTTAAAGCCGGATGTGAAAAGTAGGCGATGACCTTTTGAACTGACAACGTGCTTCCGTTTCTCTGTGTGTCTTTTGCTCTTTATCACTGGCAGGCAGTCAGTCGTCTGCTCTTTAGCAATGCACTGCCAACAGTCAGTCAGTCAGTCAGTCAGTCGTCTGCTCTTTAGCGATGCACTGCCAACAGTCAGTCAGTCAGTCAGTCAGTCGTCTGCTCTTTAGCGATGCACTGCCAACAGTCAGTCAGTCAGTCGTCTGCTCTTTAGCGATGCACTGCCAACAGTCAGTCAGTCAGTCGTCTGCTCTTTAGCGATGCACTGCCAACAGTCAGTCAGTCAGTCGTCTGCTCTTTAGCGATGCACTGCCAACAGTCAGTCAGTCAGTCAGTCGTCTGCTCTTTAGCGATGCACTGCCAACAGTCAGTCAGTCAGTCAGTCGTCTGCTCTTTAGCGATGCACTGCCAACAGTCAGTCAGTCAGTCAGTCAGTCGTCTGCTCTTTAGCGATGCACTGCCAACAGTCAGTCAGTCAGTCAGTCAGTCAGTCGTCTGCTCTTTAGCGATGCACTGCCAACAGTCAGTCAGTCAGTCAGTCGTCTGCTCTTTAGCGATGCACTGCCAACAGTCAGTCAGTCAGTCAGTCGTCTGCTCTTTAGCGATGCACTGCCAACAGTCAGTCAGTCAGTCATTCGTCTGCTCTTTAGCGATGCACTGCCAACAGTCAGTCAGTCAGTCAGTCGTCTGCTCTTTAGCGATGCACTGCCAACAGTCAGTCAGTCAGTCAGTCAGTCAGTCGTCTGCTCTTTAGCGATGCACTGCCAACAGTCAGTCAGTCAGTCAGTCAGTCGTCTGCTCTTTAGCGATGCACTGCCAACAGTCAGTCAGTCAGTCAGTCGTCTGCTCTTTAGCGATGCACTGCCAACAGTCAGTCAGTCAGTCAGTCAGTCGTCTGCTCTTTAGCGATGCACTGCCAACAGTCAGTCAGTCGTCTGCTCTTTAGCGATGCACTGCCAACAGTCAGTCAGTCAGTCAGTCAGTCGTCTGCTCTTTAGCGATGCACTGCCAACAGTCAGTCAGTCAGTCAGTCAGTCGTCTGCTCTTTAGCGATGCACTGCCAACAGTCAGTCAGTCGTCTGCTCTTTAGCGATGCACTGCCAACAGTCAGTCAGTCAGTCGTCTGCTCTTTAGCGATGCACTGCCAACAGTCAGTCAGTCAGTCAGTCAGTCAGTCGTCTGCTCTTTAGCGATGCACTGCCAACAGTCAGTCAGTCAGTCAGTCAGTCGTCTGCTCTTTAGCGATGCACTGCCAACAGTCAGTCAGTCGTCTGCTCTTTAGCGATGTACTGCCAACAGTCAGTCAGTCAGTCAGTCGTCTGCTCTTTAGCGATGTACTGCCAACAGTCAGTCAGTCAGTCAGTCAGCCAGTCGTCTGCTCTTTAGCGATGCCCTGCCAACAGTCAGTCAGCCAGTCCTCTGCTCTTTAGCGATGCACTGCCAACAGTCAGTCAGTCAGTCGTCTGCTCTTTAGCGATGCACTGCCAGTCAGTCAGTCAGTCGTCTGCTCTTTAGCGATGCACTGCCAACAGTCAGTCAGTCAGTCGTCTGCTCTTTAGCGATGCACTGCCAACAGTCAGTCAGTCGTCTGCTCTTTAGCGATGCACTGCCAACAGTCAGTCAGTCAGTCGTCTGCTCTTTAGCGATGCACTGCCAACAGTCAGTCAGTCAGTCAGTCGTCTGCTCTTTAGCGATGCACTGCCAACAGTCAGTCAGTCGTCTGCTCTTTAGCGATGCACTGCCAACAGTCAGTCAGTCAGTCAGTCAGTCAGTCAGTCGTCTGCTCTTTAGCGATGCACTGCCAACAGTCAGTCAGTCGTCTGCTCTTTAGCGATGCACTGCCAACAGTCAGTCAGTCAGTCAGTCAGTCAGTCGTCTGCTCTTTAGCGATGCACTGCCAACAGTCAGTCAGTCAGTCAGTCATTCGTCTGCTCTTTAGCGATGCACTGCCAACAGTCAGTCAGTCAGTCAGTCAGTCATTCGTCTGCTCTTTAGCGATGCACTGCCAACAGTCAGTCAGTCAGTCAGTCGTCTGCTCTTTAGCGATGCACTGCCAACAGTCAGTCAGTCAGTCAGTCAGTCAGTCGTCTGCTCTTTAGTGATGCACTGCCAACAGTCAGTAAGTCAGTCAGTCAGTCAGTCGTCTGCTCTTTAGCGATGCACTGCCAACAGTCAGTCAGTCAGTCAGTCAGTCAGTCAGTCAGTCAGTCAGTCAGTCGTCTGCTCTTTAGCGATGCACTGCCAACAGTCAGTCAGTCAGTCAGTCAGTCAGTCGTCTGCTCTTTAGCGATGCACTGCCAACAGTCAATCAGTCGTCTGCTCTTTAGCGATGCACTGCCAACAGTCAGTCAGTCGTCTGCTCTTTAGCGATGCACTGCCAACAGTCAATCAGTCGTCTGCTCTTTAGCGATGCACTGCCAACAGTCAGTCAGTCAGTCGTCTGCTCTTTAGCGATGTACTGCCAACAGTCAGTCAGTCAGTCAGTCAGTCGTCTGCTCTTTAGCGATGCACTGCCAACAGTCAGTCAGTCAGTCGTCTGCTCTTTAGCGATGCACTGCCAACAGTCAGTCAGTCGTCTGCTCTTTAGCGATGCACTGCCAACAGTCAGTCAGTCAGTCAGTCAGTCGTCTGCTCTTTAGCGATGCACTGCCAACAGTCAGTCAGTCAGTCAGTCAGTCGTCTGCTCTTTAGCGATGCACTGCCAACAGTCAGTCAGTCAGTCAGTCAGTCGTCTGCTCTTTAGCGATGTACTGCCAACAGTCAGTCAGTCAGTCAGTCGTCTGCTCTTTAGCGATGCACTGCCAACAGTCAGTCAGTCAGTCAGTCGTCTGCTCTTTAGCGATGCACTGCCAACAGTCAGTCAGTCGTCTGCTCTTTAGCGATGCACTGCCGTCAGTCAGTCAGTCAGTCGTCTGCTCTTTAGCGATGCACTGCCAACAGTCAGTCAGTCGTCTGCTCTTTAGCGATGCACTGCCAACAGTCAGTCAGTCAGTCAGTCAGTCGCCTGCTCTTTAGCGATGCACTGCCAACAGTCAGTCAGTCAGTCAGTCAGTCGTCTGCTCTTTAGCGATGCTCTGCATACATTCAGTCAGTCAGTCAGTCAGTCGTCTGCTCTTTAGCGATGCACTGCCAACAGTCAGTCAGTCAGTCGTCTGCTCTTTAGCGATGCACTGCCAACAGTCAGTCAGTCAGTCAGTCGTCTGCTCTTTAGCGATGCACTGCCAACAGTCAGTCAGTCAGTCAGTCGTCTGCTCTTTAGCGATGCACTGCCAACAGTCAGTCAGTCGTCTGCTCTTTAGCGATGCACTGCCAACAGTCAGTCAGTCGTCTGCTCTTTAGCGATGCACTGCCAACAGTCAGTCAGTCGTCTGCTCTTTAGCGATGCACTGCCAACAGTCAGTCAGTCGTCTGCTCTTTAGCGATGCACTGCCAACAGTCAGTCAGTCAGTCAGTCGTCTGCTCTTTAGCGATGCACTGCCAACAGTCAGTCAGTCAGTCAGTCAGTCGTCTGCTCTTTAGCGATGCACTGCCAACAGTCAGTCAGTCAGTCAGTCGTCTGCTCTTTAGCGATGCACTGCCAACAGTCAGTCAGTCAGTCAGTCAGTCGTCTGCTCTTTAGCGATGCACTGCCAACAGTCAGTCAGTCAGTCAGTCAGTCAGTCGTCTGCTCTTTAGCGATGCACTGCCAACAGTCAGTCAGTCAGTCAGTCAGTCAGTCAGTCGTCTGCTCTTTAGCGATGCACTGCCAACAGTCAGTCAGTCAGTCGTCTGCTCTTTAGCGATGCACTGCCAACAGTCAGTCAGTCAGTCAGTCAGTCAGTCGTCTGCTCTTTAGCAATGCACTGCCAACAGTCAGTCAGTCAGTCAGTCAGTCAGTCGTCTGCTCTTTAGCGATGCACTGCCAACAGTCAGTCAGTCAGTCAGTCAGTCGTCTGCTCTTTAGCGATGCACTGCCAACAGTCAGTCAGTCGTCTGCTCTTTAGCGATGCACTGCCAACAGTCAGTCAGTCAGTCAGTCAGTCGTCTGCTCTTTAGCGATGCACTGCCAACAGTCAGTCAGTCAGTCAGTCAGTCAGTCGTCTGCTCTTTAGCGATGCACTGCCAACAGTCAGTCAGTCAGTCAGTCAGTCAGTCGTCTGCTCTTTAGCGATGCACTGCCAACAGTCAGTCAGTCAGTCAGTCAGTCAGTCAGTCAGTCAGTCGTCTGCTCTTTAGCGATGCACTGCCAACAGTCAGTCAGTCGTCTGCTCTTTAGCGATGCACTGCCAACAGTCAGTCAGTCAGTCGTCTGCTCTTTAGCGATGCACTGCCAACAGTCAGTAAGTCGTCTGCTCTTTAGCGATGCACTGCCAACAGTCAGTCAGTCAGTCAGTCAGTCAGTTGTCTGCTCTTTAGCGATACACTGCCAACAGTCAGTCAGTCGTCTGCTCTTTAGCGATGCACTGCCAACAGTCAGTCAGTCGTCTGCTCTTTAGCGATGCACTGCCAACAGTCAGTCAGTCAGTCAGTCAGTCAGTCGTCTGCTCTTTAGCGATGCACTGCCAACAGTCAGTCAGTCGTCTGCTCTTTAGCGATGCACTGCCAACAGTCAGTCAGTCAGTCAGTCGTCTGCTCTTTAGCGATGCACTGCCAACAGTCAGTCAGTCGTCTGCTCTTTAGCGATGCACTGCCAACAGTCAGTCAGTCAGTCGTCTGCTCTTTAGCGATGCACTGCCAACAGTCAGTCAGTCAGTCAGTCAGTCAGTCAGTCGTCTGCTCTTTAGCGATGCACTGCCAACAGTCAGTCAGTCAGTCAGTCAGTCAGTCGTCTGCTCTTTAGCGATGCACTGCCAACAGTCAGTCAGTCGTCTGCTCTTTAGCGATGCACTGCCAACAGTCAGTCAGTCAGTCAGTCAGTCAGTCGTCTGCTCTTTAGCGATGCACTGCCAACAGTCAGTAAGTCGTCTGCTCTTTAGCGATGCACTGCCAACAGTCAGTCAGTCAGTCAGTCAGTCAGTCGTCTGCTCTTTAGCGATGCACTGCCAACAGTCAGTCAGTCAGTCAGTCAGTCGTCTGCTCTTTAGCGATGCACTGCCAACAGTCAGTCAGTCGTCTGCTCTTTAGCGATGCACTGCCAACAGTCAGTCAGTCGTCTGCTCTTTAGCGATGCACTGCCAACAGTCAGTCAGTCGTCTGCTCTTTAGCGATGCACTGCCAACAGTCAGTCAGTCAGTCAGTCAGTCAGTCGTCTGCTCTTTAGCGATGCACTGCCAACAGTCAGTCAGTCAGTCAGTCAGTCAGTCAGTCAGTCAGTCAGTCGTCTGCTCTTTAGCGATGCACTGCCAACAGTCAGTCAGTCGTCTGCTCTTTAGCGATGCACTGCCAACAGTCAGTCAGTCAGTCAGTCAGTCGTCTGCTCTTTAGCGATGCACTGCCAACAGTCAGTAAGTCGTCTGCTCTTTAGCGATGCACTGCCAACAGTCAGTCAGTCAGTCAGTCAGTCAGTCAGTCGTCTGCTCTTTAGCGATGCACTGCCAACAGTCAGTCAGTCGTCTGCTCTTTAGCGATGCACTGCCAACAGTCAGTCAGTCGTCTGCTCTTTAGCGATGCACTGCCAACAGTCAGTCAGTCGTCTGCTCTTTAGCGATGCACTGCCAACAGTCAGTCAGTCAGTCAGTCGTCTGCTCTTTAGCGATGCACTGCCAACAGTCAGTCCGGCAGTGAGTGTCACGAACGCGGCGGTCGGGGCGCTGAGAGTGATGCTCGTTCTGAGCGATAGTTTGATTATGTTCGTTAAACCTGTATTTTTGCGTGCAGCACGAGTTCTTTGAGGCGGAGTGGCGGGGTTTTGTAATAAATGCAGCGGGATTTTGACTGTTAGTGGCTCCCGTTCACTTGGTGTGGAACAGGCTGCGAGGTTGCTGTCGGGGAGCGGGGCGAGGAGCTTGGGCTCTGTGTATGGTCGGGGAATAGAGCGGAGTGAAGAGTTTGGGCTCTGTGTGACGGTGCTACGGACATGTAAGTAGACCGGGTGATTGTGCTCTGTGGTTCCGCGGTGTTTTTGCGGTTGCTGTTGTACAACCTGCTGTGCGGACTTTTTCGTATGCTGTGTAAGATTGTTCTGGCCTGTGAGTGGCCTGCTTTTGTGTATGCTGTGTGATATTGTTCTGGCCTGTGAGTGGCCTGCTTTTGTGTATGCAGTGTAAGATTGCTCTGGCCTGTGAGTGGTTTGGTTATTAGATATTGCTGTTGTGTACCTTACTGGGTTGACTGCTGTGTATGCCGGGTAAGAGTTTCCGGCGGGGTTTATGTATATGCCGGGTAAGAGTTTCGGCGACGTTTGTAGGCAAGTAAAAACCAAGTGCTGTTGTTGCAATTTACGGACCTGTTTGTTGCCGTGTCTGCAATGTATCATTGACTTGCCATGTTGAACTTTGCGAGCGTGGTGTTGTGAACAATTATTCTTTTATTCTGAAATACAAAGTTTCTTCCATTTTCAAAGTTCCTTACTCGTGTCGAGTTGTGTTTTCACTTGCTTAGACCTCGGGCAATCCGGGTCGTAACATCTGGCGAGCCTGCTTTCTTTCTTTTTTGGGGGGTGATTTGTATTTTTCTAGTGATGTGACTGTCACGAGTAGGGAGCATTGACTTGTAAACGTTTCTGGGTAAAGTTTCTAGAAATTTCGGCTGGCTGGCCGGTACTCACTTGTTTTTCTGACTATCAAGTTTTGCTTGTTGGCCGTTGGCTGTTTATTTTGCTTGCTGGCTGTTGCCTACGGGTATTGCTAGCTATCCAGTTTGCTTGTTGGCCGTTGGCTGTTTATTTTGCTTGCTGGCTGTTGCTTACGTGTATTGCGAGCTATCTAGTTTTGCTTGTTGGCCGTTGGCTGTTTATTTTGCTTGCTGGCTGTTGCCTACGTGTATTGTTAGCTATCCAGTTTTGCTTGTTGGCCGTTGGCTGTTTATTTTGCTTGCTGGCTGTTGCCTACGGGTGTTGCTAGCTGTCCTGTTTTACTGGCTGATCGTTGGCTGTTTATTTTTCTCGCGGGCCGGTGCCTATTGGTTTTGCTTTCTGGCCGTTGGCTGCTTGTTTTGATTGCTGCCTGTTGACTGTTTATTTTCCTTTCTGGCTGTTGCCTACTTATGTGGCTTGCTGGTAGTTGGATGCATTTTTTTTGGGGTGGCCTATTGTGATTGGCTGTTTTGATTGGGTCATTGTACATTGTGTGGTTACAGGTGTGGAATGGTGGGTTTGTTTCAGTTTGGTTATTGAGCATATTAGTGTGTGGTTTTTTGTGTTCTTTTTGTTACCACTGTTTTTTTTGTTGTTGTTTTGTTTGAGTTTTTTTTTGGCTGAGTAACATTCTTCGGGAATCGACTCCTGACAAGGATGTCGGTAGATCAGAAAGAGTGGGGTGGGGGAGTGGATCCCTTTGCAGCATATAAATGTGAAGCGCAAAGCTTGGGTCTGGAAGGTACTGAGCTGGCGCGATATGTACAAGAGCGAGCCAGGGAAGATAGACATGCAGCGAGAAGTGAGAAGTCGGAGGAGGCGGAGAGACAGGCGAAGGAGAAGGAGAGGGAGGCTGAGAGGCAGGCGAAGGAGAAGGAGAGGGAGGCTGAGAGGCAGGCGAGGGAGAAGTCGGAGGAGGCTGAGAGGCAGGAGAGGGAGGCTGAGAGGCAGGCAAGAATGGAGATAGAGAAGGAAAAGCTGCGGGTGGAGTTGGAGGTGGCAAGAGTGCAGAGTGGGCAAGCAGTGGTCCCCACGAAGGGTTATGATAAGCCAAAGTTGCCTTATTTTGACGACAAAGGGGATCATATGGATAGTTACCTATATAGGTTCGAGGCCCACGCGACGTCAGCCGGTTGGCCTCCGCAGGATTGGGTCCATATCCTGCCGTCTTTGTTGAAGGGGAAGGCACTCATGGTCTACCATGAACTATCTCTTCAGGAGAGAATGACGTATGAGGGGTTGAAGGCGAACTTGCTCAAAGCGTTCGAATGCTCGTCTGAGGGGTATCGGGGTCGATTTCGGTCGGCGCGTCCTCAGCAAGGGGAAATGCTTCCAGCTTTTTTGAACCGGCTGAAGCATTTGTTTATGAGGTGGGTCGAATTGGCGCAGATTGAGAGGGATTTCGGTGGTTTGGTGGATCTGATGCTCAGGGAACAACTCTTCAACTCCTGTTCCGTAGGCCTTGTGACATTCTTGAAGGAACGGACTTACGACTCTGTGGAGACTTTGATTTCGGATGCCGAGCGATACCGAGAGGCCCATCCATCGCAGAGCATGGCAGCGAAATCACAGGCAGATGTGTGGTCTGCTGGAGTCGGGATCACTTCGGCGTCGTCACCAGGGAGGGGGTCCTACGTTCCGGGGAGGGGTAAGAGTTCCCGACAGCAGTCAGGGACAAGGGCGTTTGGATCTGCTCGGTTGTCTGGAGGTTCTGGTTCCGGCTCGGGTGTCCGGCGCCTCACGTGCTGGCATTGTCAGAAGGAAGGACACATTCGGAAGGACTGCCCGGATCTTGTTCGCACGGCTCAAGTCACGGCAGCGTTCGTCGATGTACCGTTTCCAGGGGGGTCTGTCATGCTGGGTCCAGATGTGAGTGAACCATCGAGCTATGACGTTGGGTTCGCAATGGCGCCCGACTCAGGATTGCCAGAGGCCTTACAGATTTGTGAAGGAACTGTGAATAACAAGGTGGTGAAGGTCATGCTTGACTCGGGTTGCTCCACGGTGGGGGTCAAGAGGTCTTTGGTGTTGCCACATCAATTCACAGGGAGAGTGCGACGGTGTCGTCAATTTGCTGGGGATGTGGTGGAGTTACCTGTG